>CAUYQV010084979.1:0-10290 GCA_963574575.1 Galagoides demidoff | reverse complement strand
AACTATGAAACTCTAAGAAAAGAAATAGCTGAAAATGTTAACAAATGGAAAAACATGTCATACTCATGGCTGGGAAGAATCAACATTGTTAAAATGTCCATACTACCCAAAGCAATATACAATTTTAATGCAATTCCTATTAAAGCTCCACTGTCATACTTTAAAGATCTTGAAAAAATAATATTTTGTTTTATATGGAATCAGAAAAAAACCTCGAATAGCCAAGACATTACTCAGAAAGAAAAACAAAGCAGGAGGAATCATTCTACCAGACCTCAGATTACACTATAAATTGATAGTGATCAAAACAGCATGGTACTGGCAGAAAAACAGAGAGGTAGATGTATGGAACAGAATAGAGAACCAAGAGATGAACCCAGCTACTTACCATTATTTGATCTTCAATAAGGCAATTAAAAACATTCAGTGGGGAAAAGATTCCCTATTTAACAAATGGTGCTGGTTGAACTGGCTGGCGACCTGTAGAAGACTGAAACTGGACCCACACCTTTCACCATTAAGTAAGATAGACTCTCACTGTATTAAAGATTTAAACTTAAAACATGAAACTATAAAAATACTAGAAGAAAGTGCAGGGAAAACTCTTGAAGAATTAGGCCTGGGTGAATATTTTATGAGGAAGACCTCCCCCCAGGCAACTGAAGCAACACCAAAAATACATTACTGGGTTCTGATCAAACTAAAAAGCTTCTGCACAGCCAAGAACACAGTAAGTAAAGCAAGCAGACAGGCCTCAGAATGGGAGAAAATATTTGCAGGTTATGTCTCTGACAAAGGTTGTTGCCGTTAGAGTCTCATGGAAAAACGATGTCATGAAGAATAAGCACGCTTATTGAAATTGTGTTTTAAATAAAGGTGACCATCTGCTTGTTCAGGCAAAATGGTGAGCTTTTTTAATTTACTGTTGGTTTACATAATCAATCTTATGCATGTGCACTAAACAGCAATGACCTCATTAACATTCAAAGGTTTAATAACCAGAATCCACAGAGAACTCAAATGTATTAGCAAGAAAAGAAAAAATGATCCCATCTAAGTGTTGGCAAGGGACTTGAAGAGAAACTTCTCTGAAGAAGACAGGCACATGGCCTACAGACACATGAAAAAATACTCATCATCCTTACTCATCAGAGAAATGCAAATCAAAACTACTTTGAGATATCATCTAACTCTAGTAAGATTAGCCCACATCACAAAATCCCAAAACCAGAAATGTTGGCATGGATGTGGAGAAAAGGGAACACTTCTGCACTGCTGTTGGGAATGCAAACTAATATGTTCCTTTTGGAAAGATGTTTGGAGATAACATAGGGATCTAAACATAGACCTGTCATTCGATCCTGCAATTCTTCTACTAGGTATATATCCAGAAGAACAAAAATCACATTATAACAAAGATATTTGCACCAGAATGTTTATTGCAGCCCAATTCATAATTGCTAAGTCATGGAAGAAGCCCAAGTGCCTGTCAACCCATGAATGGATTAATAAATTGTGGTATAGGTACACCATGGAACATTATGCAGCCTTAAAGAAAGATGGAGACTTTACCTCTTACATGTTTACATGAATGGAGCTGGAACATATTCTTCTTAGCAAAGTATCTCAAGAATGGATGAAAAAGTATCCAATGTACTCAGCCCTACTATGAAAACAATTTATAGCTTTCATATGAAAGCGATAACTCAACTATAGCCCAAGAAGTAGGGGAAAGAGGAAAGGAAAGGGAAAGGAGGGAAGGATAGGTGGAGGGAGGATAATTGGTGGGACCACACCTACAGTGCATTTTATAAGGGAACATGTTAAATTTACTAAGTGTAGAGTATGTTAACCAGTTTGATGAAAATATTTCAAATGTACACAGCTATGATTTAATTAAAAACAAAACAAAACAAAACAATCTGTCTTCACCCAAGCAAGCCAAGTATCCCTCTGTCTATAAAGTGGTCATGGGTTTCCCAGCTCATGTGGTCTTCTAGCCCAGGTAGAGACTGTAGAGCTTCCCAGGGTACAGCCCACCTGCTCTGGCCAGCTCCACCAGGACGCTTACAGCTTACCTCTCCGTATTACTATCACTGGCCACCTCTTCGAAGTCTGCCTGCAGATCGGTAACCCACTAGATTAGTGGCTCTCAACCTTCCTAATGCTTGCAACCCTTACTATAGTTCCTGTGGGTCACAACCCACAGGTTGAGAACAGCTGCACTAGGTTCACAAGTCTGTCTGGAGGGTCTGCCTCACTGCTGCAAGCACCTCCATGTGTACTTCTCCTGGAGAGAGACCACAGCAAGCATTGGCCTTAGATAAGATTCCTACCTACCAATCTACTCATTCTCTGGGGAGGAGACACACTCTCAGCCATGCTAGGTGCCCACCTATGACATTGTGGGTGCTCCATGAGAGGCTCTCTCTGTGAATTGCTTGATCAAACCTTCAGCCAGGTGCTCTGCATTTTATAGAGGAGGAAATGGATGTGCCAGGGCATGGCCCAGGGACACATAGCTTACTCATCCATGCAGTAGATGCTGCACCTAGTATGTCCAACCATACTCTGGATCTGCACTGCCACACTGCCTGGCACTCAGTGGTGCTTAGCCCATCTTGGATGGATGACTAAACATACACAAGGGTCACAGAAGCAAGTGTCAGAGGAATAACCTACAGGATGGATGGATGGGGGAGGTGGCAGGGGGCAGTGAGAACCAAGAATAGTTTCCACTCTACCCTGTGCCCTGGGTGCCCCACCTGATCTCCCCAATAGCAGCCAAGGCAAAGATGTAAATCCTTGGCAGAGCTCCCACCAGAACAGGCAGAGATGATAGGTTGCTTTTTGTGACCAGTGCTGTATTCAGTGTTTTAGGCTCATGCCTGCACTTGTGCCTCACAAGCCTGTTACATGTGTTGACCATTCTCCCTCCCATCTTATAGATGAGAAAGTGAGGTATTGAGAAGCAAAGACTTCATGGCCGGTACTGGACCTCAAACTCAACAGCTGACTCCCCCTCAATGCTCCTACCTTTCGCTCAGTACTCCCTGGTACTACCCTAAACTTTGTCTAAACTCAGCAAAATCTGTGCCATCCATTTGTACACTATCAACTGAGGGTAACTTCTGAATCGGCGTCCCCACCTCAGGGGACATTTGGTGATATCTGAAGACATTTTTGCCTGTCACAAATAGAGGGGATACTATTGGCATCTAGTGAATAGAGGCCAAAGCTGTTGTTGAATATCCTACAACACATAGGACAGACCCTACTCAAATAATTATCTGGCTCAAATGTCAATAGTGCTGAGTCTGTAATTCTGGTTAAATCCAGAATTCCACTTTCTGTGGAATTAATCCTAGGAGGGTGCAATCAAAGGCAGAGCAAAGCTCTGTATCTGAGGATGCTTTGAGTGGTGCTGTTGATGACAGGGAGATGCTGAAAGCTGTTTCATCACCAATCATTTGGGAATAGTTAGGGAATCACAGCTTGTCACTTTGATGCTATTAGGCAGATGTTAACACTGGAAATAGAATTGTGGTAGCATGGAACACTTCTGTGAAATAATGGGAAGCAAACAGAACAGAGCAGAGGAACACCATGTCTGAATTTTGCAAATAACATGCACACACACTCAGAGAGTTGAGAGCATTTAAGGACGGGGTGAAGTGTGGCTATTGGATGGGATTTTTCTTGTAAGAAGTTCTAATTATATGAAGTTTATTTTTGGACTGCTGCTTAAAGGAACACACATGTATCAACCTAGGAGAGTGTGGATATGGATTGGGAACACAGAATGTGAGGATTCAGGATCAAATGTAAGTTCAATTCTCAGCTCCCCACAGAACTTACTAGCTGTGTGACCTAGAATGGCTCACAACCCCTCCCTGAGGCTAGAGTCATTCTGCTTTATTTTGTAGATGAGAAAATTAAGGCTGATGAAGCTATTCAGGGCAAGTAAGAAGTAGAGCCTTAGTCTTCTGGGCTCCCAGTCCAGGGATCTTTCTGGGGCAATGAGTGCCCCATCCCAAAAGAAGACAGAGGACCAAGGCAGCTCTCATCATAGGGACACACTCAGCTCTGTCCTGCAGATCAGCTGGTCCACTCACAAAATTGCAAGTATGGGATTCTCAAATGATTTGGACTCTTTTTTCATTTTAAAGAGAGAGAGAAAGACAGAGAGATAGGGAGACAGGGAGAGGCAGCAGGAAAGACTGAGTCAGCTCATGGGCCTGCCAAGCTGTTGAAAGAGCAAAGGGGTGATGTGGAGGGAAGGTGAGTCTGCGTGAGAAGGGGCTGACAGTACATTCTGGTTGATTGAAGCTGCAACTGTGGAAACCCCATCTTGGGCCCCCAGGCTGGAGGCTAGTAGCTGTCAGAGAAAATAAAGGACACTGAGGGACAGAGAGGGAGTGCTCACCTCAGGACACCACCATGTCAGCTCATAAATGTACCTTGAAAGTGTCTGCATACAAAAATCCCTATAGTTTACAAGAGGATTTGCCCATACTCAGCTCTCTCCTTGTCAGGATGATGGTGTCCCTGGGCAATCAGCCACTTTCTCCCAGGAGATATGGCACCAGTGTCTTTGGAAGACACGGAGGCTGAGAAATCTGGATTTCTGCCATAGATCCTATCAGAAGTCCATAGGTCTTAGGCATGTGTTAAGGATACTGAATCCCATAAACATTGGTTGAATGAATGTCCTGCTCACTTGAGATGTGAAGAAACTGAGGGCCAGACAAGTAAAATATCCTATTCAACATCACACAGCTAGGGCGTGAAAAAGATGACATGAGCATCCAGGTCTTGGGTTCCAACACATGAAAAAGGATGTCCCCTCCCAGTTATGTTTCGGTAAACCTTGCCCATCTCAGTTCATGGGGGATCAGGAAAGGTCTAAAGTTTAACCCTTGGGGAAAGCTCCTAGTGGGTAGAGGAGAGAGAGACAGACCCTGGGTCTTGGGGGAAGGAGGGCTGCTCTGGGACTAGGCATGTGGGTAGAGGAAATAGGGCCCTGAAAAGAGTCAAGTCTCTGGAACCCATCTGCCTGAGCTCAAGTTCCAACTCTGCTGCTCACTGGCTGTGTGACCTTCAGCAAGTTAGTTAGCCTCTCTGACCTTCAGTTGTCTCAATGGTACATGAGGGCATATTAGACTCTCCTTCCCAGGGCTGTTGTGAGGAGTAACTGAGTTTGGCAGATCAAACACCAACAATGGCATTGCTATCATTTAATTCTTGGGGGAAAATGAGGAGCCTCAGAAAGGGAAGATTCACCCCCACATCACTGAGATTAGAATGCAGGACTCTGACTCCAAAGCTTTTTCACCATCCTGCAGAGAAAGGGCATGAGCAGAAAACAAGAGCAGCAAAGAACATGAATTATCTAGACAGAGCAGAGGTGAGAACAAGAAAGCTATCAGTAGAGGGCAGTACATTTACCAAGGACGAAATATGGGGACTTGCCACTAGCCCTCATGCTCCACTGCCCACCTGCTTATCTGCTGGATTTGTGCATCACACTCAGTGGAAACACCCCAAGGACAGGGATTTGAGAAATGTAGTGTCTGTGTAATCAGCAGGAAGGCACCACCAGCCTGGGCCAAAAAGGAAAAGCTGTGAAGTTGGGGCGTCCAATGGAACATCAGTGGTGCTGCCCAGCACAAGCTAGCTTTGCGGAGGAGAGGAGTTCCTAATGGGATCCAGAATTAGAAGAAAGTATAGTTGTTCGAGGCAGTCCCAGGAAACAAGAAATACCCTGGCTTTTCTGCTCCTTCTCCTTTTAATTGTCCATCATTATTGAAATCACTTGCTGAACCCACCAGAAGGCAAGAAACAGGAAACAAAGTTGTTCTCTGCAATTATGCAGCAGAGCAGAAAAGGGGGGAGAATGGATGTGAGAGTGAGCAGGCAAAATGACTTACACAAAGTGTAAAGACATCCAGGATCTAGGAAGGCTTTATTATTTAAAACAGATTATGTTGGCTTGGTGCCTGTAGCTCAGCAGGTAGGATGCCACATACACCAGGCTGGCAGGTTCAAACCCAGCCTGGGCCTGCCAAACAACAACAACAAAAATAGCCAGGCACTGTGGCAAACACCAGTAGTCCCAGCTACTTGGGAGGCTGAGACAAGAGGATCGCTTAAGCCCAAGAGATGAAGTTGCTGTGAGCTGTGACAGTACAGCACTCTACTGAGGCCAACACAATGAGACTCTGTCTTAAAAAAAAAAGAAAAAAAAAGATTATATTGCTTTCAGTTTGTAAAGTTATTCAACTGTTCACTTAGAAGATATGCACACTTTCTATATATGTATTTCAGAAAAAAAAGTAATAAGACATCCAGAATGATGACTTTCCAGGGCTATAGAATCAAATGCTAAATTACAAAGCCCTATTCTGTATTAGTTACCTATTGCTGCAGAACAAATTAGTTCAACACCTCTTGAGTTGAACTATATCATTTATTATTGATCATGGTTATCACAGGTTGACAATTCAGGAGGGAATTATCTGGATGGTTCTGGCCCAAAGACCTTGGTAGGTTGAATAAAGGCCTCCCAAAGATGTCCACGCTCTAATACAGGAACATACAATTATGTTACCTTATCAGCAAAAGGCATTTTACAGATGCCATTGACTTCAGGATCTTGAGTCAGGGAGATTACCTGGATTATCCATATGGGCCCTACATAGAATCATAAGGGTTCTTATAAGAGGGTGGGGTGAGTTTTAATGAAGGAAAACCCAGCAACATGGAGATGGAAGAAAAGATTGGAGCAATGCAGCCTAGATCTCAGAAATGCTGGCTGCCCTTAGAAGATGGAAGAAGCTGGAACAGATTAGCCCATTGGGCCTTCAGAAGAAATCAACCCTGACTACAACTTTGTTTTTTTAGTTCCTTATGACTAATTTTGGACTTCTGACCTCTGGGATTATAAAAGAACAAACTTACATTCTTTTAGCCGCTACACTTGTGCTTACTTGCTGCTGCAGCAATGGGAAGCTAATCAGGCTCTCTCACTACGTCAGAATCAAGACATCATGTGGGGCCTTGGTTGTCTGGAGGCCTGACTGGGGCAGGGGTCTCCTTCTGACCAGGCTCACTGACATGTTGGCTGGCTGGAGGCCTCAGTTTTCTGCCCTTTCATGGCTTGAGTGTCCCTGTTACACAGTGGCTGGTTTTCTCACAGCAAGTGCTCCACGAAAGGGCAAGGCAACAGCCAAATGTCTTTTCATATATTTATTTATTTGTTTTGCAGTTTGTTTGTTTTTTTTTTGGCCAGGTCTGGGTTTGAACCCACCACCTCCAGCATATGAGACCTAGCTTCAGAAGTGATACCCCATTATTACTGACATAATCTATACGTCACCCAGACCAGCTCTGCTCCAGTAAGGGAAAGGACAACACAGGCTGTGAAGGGCTGAGTCAAAGGTCATCAGGAACCATCCTGGAGGCTGGCTACCACAATAATATCACAAGTTTCTCCCAGTCAGACCCCAGGTACTCTGTCCTTTTGTTCTTTTAAAACACAGTTCTTTATGGGTTGATTTGTGTACCCAGGAAAGACAGGCCAAAATCCTTATTGTTGATTCCTCCGAATGTCACTGTGTTTGAACATAAGGGTCTTCATGGAGGTCATCAAGTCAAAATGACATCAATAGGATGGGCCCTGTCCAGTATGACTAGGGTCCTTCTGAGGGGAAATTTGGACACAGAGCCACACAAAGAGGGAAGAGCATGTGAAGAACACAAGGAGAATGTCACACTGCGTTCAGGGATTGATGTATCTAAACCAAGGGACATCAAGAAACTAGAAAAGGAGCATGCAACTGCTTCTCCTCTAGAGCCATCGAAGGAAGCATAATACTGACATCCGGATTTTTTTACTTCCAGCCTCCAGAAGCATGAGACAAGACCTTTGTGTTGTTTTTAGCCACCCAGTGTGTGGCACTTGGCTCCAACAGCCCTAGCAAACTAACATAGCACTGTGTGCTCTCTTCTTTTTCTGTTACTTGTGTACAACCACATTCAATGACTGTATCGGTGTATTTCCACCCTGTGTTCATTTTTGCAAATGTGTACAGATGCATTCATTTGACACACACTCAGGTAAAACAGGTTTATATTAAAGGCAAAATAGACTGGGCATGGTGGCTCATGCCTATAATCCTGGTGCTCTGCAAGGCCAAGGCAGGTGGATTGCTTGAGCTCAGAAGCTTCAAGATGAGCTGAACAAGACATCATCTGGACTAAAAATAGAAAAATTAACCAGGAGTGGTGGCACATGCCCGTCCCAGCTACTCAGGAGGCTGAGACAAGAGGGTTGCTTAAGCCCAAGAGTTTGGGGTTGCTGTGGGCCAAGATAATGCCAAAGCATTTTACTTACAGCACAGAGTGAGACTCTGTCTCCAAAGCATATAAAACAGTAAAACTCCTTGGTAAATGTGAGTAAACAAATACAAAATACTGCACTACACACTCCAGTCATTGAGAACTAATCACCAGCACCCACAGGGTTATGCAGGGTAACTGTGCCTGCCAACTAGGTCTTTAAATCCATTCATTTATTCTTTCCTGTATTCAGAGATGTAATGAGGCTTGATCCTATGCCTTTCGCCATGCTAGAAACTGGACATGCATTAACAAACAAGGAAAGCTGACCAATGCTTTCATGGCACTTGCATTCTACAGAAGCAGACACACCATAAACACACATTCACACACATGTAGATGTGTCACACAGAAATGCACTGGAACACAGAAGTATACATGGGGATGGAATCAACAACCAGCTGAACACAACAAGGGAAGTGACACTCCAGATCAAATTAGAAGAGTAAAACGTTAATTGTGGAAAAACAGTTGCAGGGGAAGGAACAGGTGTAAGTGGTCTGTAGAAAGCACAAGCAGTATCCAGGCTTAAAGGACACCTGGAGAGGCTGGAATCCAGAAATCCAGGCAGATAAGAGGGTGAGAGGTCAGCAGCAGTTGCATCCCCCAGTGCTCTGGGCCCATGTTAAGGATTAATCTTGATCCGCAGAGTCTTGGAAACCAAGGGAAATGTTGAAACCAACCATCAACCTATGCAGGATGACCCGATCTGCACTTTGTCAATATCACTAGGAATTCAGGGGGAGAGTGAATGTGGAGGTGGGGGAATATGCAATGATAAGCAGGGAGACAAATTAGGAAGTTTTTGCACTTGTCCAGTTCCAAGGCAACAGTCCCAGTAGAGATGGGTAGAAGTGAATAGAGTCAAAGCACTTTGAATCAAGTGAATTGAACACTCTTTGGAATGTGGAGGACAAACTAACAGTGCTGTCTATGTTTTGCTCATGCAACCAGGAGTTTGTTGCCTTCCAGGCACTCTCTGGTGCAGAGGACGATTAAAACCTCTTCTGTGTAGCTCCCAATACCCTCCTTCTTATATGTAGGCTGTGTATATACAGAGTGAAAACACAGGGAAAAGTGCTTATATTTCTCAATGTAAATTTTTAAAATAGCTTATCCATGAATTTTAATCTGAGGTTCTTTCTCCTTAAAAATGTCTATAAGTAGAAGGAAAACACATTGAGTACACACATCATTATACACTTAGGATTAAACTAGACTAAAGTCAAAACAAATGAAAATTCAACTTCACTGAATTCCAGACACCCTCTATTAACAAGAATAGAATTTCTTAAAATCCTATTGCACTTAATGTGGTTGTTTCTTTTTGGAAAAAATACAAACTATTTCCTTATTTATCAGCAATGTTTTAGAAAAAAATTTTTTTTAATTCAGGAAAAACAGCATGCATGTTAGTCAGTACCTCAAGATGCAAGAGTCTATCAGAATGTAAGTCACTGACAAAATTGTATTTATAAAACAAATAAGCATTTTGCCATAAGCCAATGCCTTGGAAAAGCCTTAGGTCTTGACAAAGAAAATACCATTCATACAATTTCATCAATAAAAGAAAAATATCTCTAGGGCAGCGTGGACACAGACCTACGAAGCTCACCCTCTGGAGGACAGAGTCAGGGTAAATACTCAAGAGGAGAAAACCCACTGGAAGCTACAGTGGAACCCAAAGTACTTCAAAGCCAATTTTCTTGCAAAACTATGAAAACTTGGAAAGAAAATTATACCCCTAAAATCTCTAGAATAGAGGAATGGGAATGTATAACAGCAAGCCAAAATTAAGTTCTCTATGTCACAAAGAAGGCAGGAAAGCCGGTAGAAATATTCTGAGAACTAGCTAGCACAAACTCCATGGCTTCCTAATCCTATTACTCA
>CAUYQV010084977.1:0-12931 GCA_963574575.1 Galagoides demidoff | reverse complement strand
TGAGAAAATGACATGAAGGCTGTGTTGATCAGTTTGATGGAAGTATTTCGGATTGCATGCGAAAACCCCACACTGTACCCCAGAAGTGCATTAATGTACATAGTTACCATTCAATAAAATTAAAAAAAAAAAAAAAGAATTGACATTACAGGAAAATCCCATCTATCATCTTGGTTTATTAGTCAGGATAGGCTAGGTGATGCTTCAGTAATAAGTAACTCCATCATCTCTGTAACTAGAAAACACAAAGGCTTATTTGTTGTTTAGGTTACATGTGCTTTGATAGCTGTCTGGGGGCTTTGCTCCACAACATGACTGTGCTATCTCTCTACAACATGACTGTGCTATCTCAAGATCCTAGTTAATCAAGCACCTTTATCTGGAAACCTGCCAGCTAGTGGGGCCAAGGCACAGGCTCTTAGGCTTGGTAGTGATGCCCCACACATCTGCTTACTTCCAATCAATCAAAGCAAGTGACACAGCCACACCAAAGGTCTAGTAGACAAGGAAGTACAATCCTGCCATGTGTCTAGGAGGAAAGAGAGCCTGAGTGTTAGACCAGCCCTGATGACTGTCACCCTAGGACAGACCCAGAGGAATCTGGCCCAGCCACAGAGCCCAACTCCAAAGGTACAGTCAGGTCAGTGAGCCCCACATTTGTTTGTGGTATAGAATAATGAGTTCTTAAAGAGACTAAAGTCTATTTCAGAGGGAAGAGAATATTTGAGAAAATAGGCAATTACAATACAGAATAATAAAGACCTATCGTGGGGTAATTATTAGGTGCTGTAGGAGCACATAGGAAAGGGGCTGAACCCGCACCTAATGAATCAGAGGGAGGCAGTATCTAAGCCAACACCCAAAGAATTGTTAGTAGTTCCCCCAATTCTCAGTAGTTTGACACACTGTGCCCATGATCCAGAGAGGGGACATACCTAGAGATACATGTGACTAAAGAGAATGAGGGGAGAGGAGCTCCATCCAGAGGGCCCTGATAGCCACACAGGGATCTGGGGGCAATGGCAGGGCAGAACTAGTGGCTGAGGAACCCAAAGCTGGATTTACATTTTAGAGTTCCCCGGGGTCACAAAGCAAGAAGGTAGCAGAAATTCCACTTAAAACTAAGTTTTCTGCACATAGTTCTTTCATTGAGAATGTACTGTGACAAAACTTACTGAAATTACTATATATATTGTCACTTGAAAGAAACTGTATTTTTTTCAATTAGATATTTTTAAAAATAAATTCAAAATATGCCCCATGTTTTTCCTTGTGCCTATTCAGGAAATGCCTTGAAAAGCAGAAAATGCACAATGTAGAGCCCTGACCCCTGACTAAGAACTGGTAAAAGGTCAAATTAGATCAAGATCCACGTGTGCTCCAGACACAGGCATGTGACATGATTCTGGCCTTCAGACATGGCAGAGACGTCTGCAGTGGGACTCCAGAGACAGGCCTGAGTCTCCGCAGGGCTTCCCCAGACCTGAAGAAGGAGGAATTTTATGTGCATGTGTGCGTTCTGTGTCTTCATCTGCCATATGAACTGAATCCCGAAAGGAACATTTGAACCTGCAGACGGCCAGACCTCACTGAGTCAACAAACAGCCCCAGCAAAAGGTCAGTCCTCAGGTGCAGGCTGCCTCATGAGGAACCATCCCGCTCTGAGGAAAGCATCTATCATCCTGGCACTCCTGAGCAGGAGAGAAGTCAGATATTCCAAAGGAATTACGAGAAGAGGATTCTACCTGTGTCGCCCCAGACACCATATTTTCTTAGAGGATTTGAGCTCTCTTTTTCTCTTAGACCTTCTTTCCACAACCTAGAATGTCTCTAAAGGAGAACGATACTCATTTCAGACTTCTTCCTAAAGCTAATCATACTTTGCCATACGGTGGCTTCATATCAGCTCTAAGCAATATGCCCTTCTAAGATCTTTTTTGATTCAATTGTGACCTGTTTTATTCATTTTGAATGCTCCTCCAATGGCTAGACATTCTCACATGACACTAACCATAAGAGAGACATCCAGTTCTTTTTTGTTTCCGTCAGAAGCAGAACGGTAAGGAGAAATGTATACTACTTTTTTCTTTAATGTTGTTCATTTACACACTTCACAACAGTGGGATTCTTTCTGATAGGACTGCCCCCCAAACACAAACCCTTCCTTCCAAGGTATTGCAACTCCATAAACTGCATTCAAATTTGGGGATTTTGAATTCTTCCTCCATTGTTATACGAAAATGAATCATACATTTTATACGCTTAGATATACATCTATGGATTTTCCCCCCCCTGAGGATTTTGATTTCTGAAGTCCTGTTACAAAACTTAACAGTCTTTCCCTTGAGAAAAAATCCATATTGTAGTTCATGTTCAGAAAAAGCACACAACAAAATTATGCTATGATGTAGCATACCATACATTTTTGAACCATAGACATTTACGAATTTCTTTTTAAATGATCCTATATTACCTCAGAGAAATGATCTCATGAGGAAAGGCACCATCATGCATTCCCATTGGCCACAATTTGTCCTAGTATAGCTATTTGCAAGACAGTGTCACTCTGTGGCATCAACAGAGCAAACTCAAACTAGGAAGGGAAAATATATTTTTCAAAGGACTCCATTTGGAATCGTGGCCAAAACACTTGCAGGTTAACATAAGAATGAGTCTGAGCCAGTAAAGAAAGAAATGTGGTTTCATTTTAAGTTGATTCAACATCAGTCTAGTTGGACTGAATTTCTGATTAGTGTAAAGTAAATAATCTTTATTTTCTTATTTCTGGGACACAAGAGACTCCTTCCCTTCCTTCCCTACATTGAATTCTTCATTTTTATCCATCTTCTGTCCTGCAAGGCATGATGTTCCACCCATTTCCTAACTGGCTTAGTAAGATTGTATCCACTTTCCACTCAGCTCCTTCACTGTTGGTCAAAGAGGAATCTTGTACTCATGAGATAGAATGCATTGTGTTGAGCAACTCATTAAAATGTCCAAAAGGCACCAAAGTCACCAGCTGCCTGACAGGAAACATTAATATTAAAATTTCCAAAAGAACAGGCAATTCTGAGCCTGAGCTCTTGAGAGCTAAACTTGCAGAGATACCATTCCACAGTATCTGGAGAGTGGAAACAACCTTCCTAAGGCTGCCCAGCATCCCCTACTCATTACAAAAACTGAGCCAGTTGCCTTTTTTGCTGTGTTTTTTTTTTTAGCCAGAATCTCACTTTGTCACCCTCTGTAGAGTGCTGTCTTGTCACAGCTCACAGCAACCTCCAAATCTTGGGCTCAAGTGACTCGCTTGCCTCAGCCTCCCAAGTAGCTGGTACTATAGGCACCCACCACAGTGCCCGGCTATTTTTAGAGACAAGGTCTCACCCTTGCTCAGGCTGCTCTTGAACCCGTGAACTAAAGCAATCCACCTGTCTCGGCCTTCTAGAGTGCTAGGATTATAAGTGTGAGCCTTCATGGCTGTCTCTTTTGGAGCCAAGCCATGAAGCAGTCATATCTACCCCAAGACCACAAATACCCACTGTGGTGGGATCATGCCTATGGTTCACCCTATAAGGGTACATGTGAATCTCTCTAAATGTAGAACATAAATGCCTTAACACAATAACTAAGAAAAAGACATGAAGGCTATGTTAACCAGTTGGATGAAAGTATTCCAAATTATATACAGAAACAGTACACTGTACCCCATGATAGTATTAATGTACACTGCTATGATTTAATTTTTAAAAAGTGTTTTTAAACGTAGGTTTTATTATTATTCAGGTATGGTACGGTGAAAAGATCAGGAAACAATCACCACTGAAAAGATAGTTTGTTATCACTGTTGTTAAAAGAAGTCTCACTCCACACAACTCAGTACCATACAGGGAAGAGAGGCAGAGAGAGTGAGAGAAAAATGTGGGCAAAAGCCTTTACTGTGGTTTCCGTGAGAAAGAACAGGCTAGGCAGTGTAAGCAGGCTTAGAATGGACTGGTTTGAATAATTCCCACAGGCTCTGGGATGTAGGGGTATCTCTACCTGTCTGGCACCTGGTGCTGGGCTGATTAGGGCAGGAGAAGAGTGGGATAAAAGATCCTTGTGAGACGCAGATGAAGAAGGCGACTGGAGGATATGGGTTTCGATTGGGTTTGCATGCGGAAAGTATGCTTGCAGGTGAGTCCTTTACTATCTCCAAGAAGTGGCTAGCCCTTTGAGGGGCAGTCTCTCCAGGGTGAGAAAGCTCCCAGATGCCAAGGCATCACAAATAAAACTTATAATTAATACACAAAACATAAACAAAACTGTTTTCAGTAAAAGCGATTGGAAAAAAGGCTTCAGATCCTGCATAAATCCCCCAGCGAACTGTACCATTTAATATAGAGGGCAACAACACAGATATTTCACTAAATGTTTTAATTTAAAATGTGCTCTCTTAATTGTAGAAAATTTGAAAAATATAGAAAAGC
Source organism: Galagoides demidoff (assembly GCA_963574575.1). Lineage (NCBI taxonomy): Eukaryota > Metazoa > Chordata > Mammalia > Primates > Galagidae > Galagoides > Galagoides demidoff. Next base: position 8,468 of record CAUYQV010084977.1, on the reverse strand, counting down.
ACAGAAAAAAAGTTAATAAACCATAATCCCATACCTCAGAGATAACCACTATTAAAGTTTCAGTGAAACATCTATCTTTCTAGCTTTTTCTGAATATGCAATAAATGTACATTCTTTTAAAAAACAGACTATTATGGTACATTGTGTCTTGTGATTTTTTTAAATCAATAATATATTGTGACTGTTTCCCTATGCTAGTAAATAATACATAACCACATATTTTTAATAGTTACATAGAATTTGGCAAATAAATATAGGATATTAAAGAATCAATTTTCTATTGTTGGGTGGAGAGGTTATTTCCAGTTTAGGACTAGCGTGATGCTAATGAACATTCCTACAGCAATACTTTTGTCTGCCTTTGTAAACTCCTAGATGTAGAATTTCAGGGTAAAAAGTATTAGTATGTTTAATGCCTGTGGCACTCATTTGTCATAGTCCATTTAGGCATCTGGAACGAAATACCATAGACTGAGAAATAGAAATCTATTTCTCATAGTTCTGGAGGGTGGAAAATCTAAACCCAAGGTGCTGGCAGATTTGGTGTCTGGTGAGCACCCATTTCCCAGTTCCTAGACAGTGTCTTCTAGCCATGCCTTCCCATAGCACAGACTCTTCAGACCCTTCTAAGAGCATTAATCCCATTCATAAAGGCCCTACCCTCAAGATCTAATCATGTCCCTAAGCCCTTACTACCTAATACCATCACGTTGGAGAAGAGGTTTCAACATATTGATTTAAGTCCATAACATTATTTTTTTTCAACAAATATTTGTTGAGATAAATGGCATTCCAGGCACTGTGAACCAGTCAGACTGGGCTGTGGTCCACATGCAGCTACACCTATGAAGGAGATAGATAATTTGGCAATTCACAAGTGAAAAAATAAATGTATGATGTGATTCCAGAGAGTAATGATTGCTCTGAAGAAAAGTTAAGTGACAGGGTCTGAATATTTTGGAAAGGATGGTTACAGGCCTAGCTGAGGTCATGAGGTGAAGACATGAGATCAGAGACCCCCTTCTCTGATATTCCAGGGGGAGAGAAAAACTAGGAAGACTTCACTCAAAGCTGGACTGAGCTTGACAGGTTTGAGGACTTGTAAGGCCACAGTGGACGAAGTGGGGTGGGTGACAGGAGGAATGTGGGGAGATAGACAGGGGTCCAGTGGCAAGGCTCTAACCATGATGGGACATTTCACGCAGCAGTGAGGTGACCACCATTCCACGCTGAGAACATCGTTCTGGTAGCTGGCTGGGGAACTGACAGAGGGGAGCCAGGGTTCAGTTAGGTATGTGCTGCAATAGTCCAGACCAGGATGCGGGTGGCTTGTTCCAGGGTGAGGGATAATAAGGAGGGCTCTGAGTGTGTATTGCACGACAGAGACAGATGGAAGCAGTTGAAGATGCCCTCTAGAAAATTCATGCACTCAGCAGTACACCGTACACCTCTTTCCCCACTACCTCACTGGCACTGTTATTCCTTATTTTCCAAATTAGTAAGAAAAAAACATTTAATTGTTTTGAGTTCCTGATTACTACTGAAGTTAGACATATTTTATGTTTACATGTTTATGTGTGTTTCTTTGATTTATAAAAATAATATTTTTAGCTAAAATTGCTTATTTGAGAAGCAATAAAGAAGCTCACACTTTTCCCCAACAGAATGTGAGTTTCACAAAAGCAAAGAAAAAAAGGACCTTGTCTGTTTCAGTCACTGGCACCTAAAACACTGTCTACCACATGGTGATGAGAAAACTCACTAACAGGTAACTTACTATGCGCCAGGCACTGTTTTAAATGATTTTTCATACAATGATCCATTTATAATTACCCACTTACGGGTAAAGAAACTGAGCCATAGAAAGGTTAGTTAATTTGCCTAAAGTCACACAGCTTGTAGGTGGTAGAGCTGGGATCTGGCTCCAGAGTCCAGCTCTTAACCACTGTGTTCTACTGCTTTTCGGTACTAAATGCCAATAAATATTTGTGCATAAGTTAACTAATGTTCCAGTCTGTAAACGGTGAGTAGTAGTATTTCATCTTAAGTGTTTGGAAGAGAAAAATGAAAGTAATTTAATAACTGAACAAAAATAAGCTAAATTAAACCAACTCACTATAGAAATTCAGCATATACTTACTATAAGAGAAACTAGAATTCATATTGGTAATAAATTAAGAAAAGGCTTAGTATACATTTTCACTCCAGGATCATGTTCAAATTCTCAGCAATGAAATCTGTCTGTGGTTAAAGACACACAGGTATTAAATACGACTCTCCATAGACATCAGTCTCACAGCCCTCTCCTACCCTTGATGAAGCTCAAATCCATATTGTCTGCTAAGTAATCATCCTGAAACACTGCTGAACACATTCTCCTCATGTTCTCCTCAACAACCCATCATTATGAAATAGAAACTTTTCTTCTTGAAAGAAAGTTTGTATACAAAGAAAACAACTCCAGCATTAGCTCCAGGGAGTGCTGATGTGAATCGCAGCTCTCCCAGCAACTAGCAAAGTGTCTAGGGGAGAATCATTTATTTTGTCATCCTCCACATCTCAGTTACAAAACAGGAATCATAGGCAATTGTGAGGACTAAGTAAGATAAGGTATATGTGATAATTAATTGTATATGTCTACTTGACTGTGCTATGAGCTACCCAGACATTTTAGCCAAACATTATTCTAAATGTTTCTGTGAAGATGATTTTGGACAAGATTAACATCTGAAATGATAGAATGACTAAAGCAGATTATCCTCCCTTGTGTGGGTGGGCCTCATCCAAGCAGCTGAAGGCCTGAACAGAACAAAAAGGCTGACCCTCCCCTGAAGATGAGAGACTTCTTCCTGTCCAATGGCTTTCTAACTGGAATATTGGCTTTTTTTTTCCCCCTGATGTCAGACTCAAAATGAAACATCAGCTTCATTTCCCATCAATTCCTAGGTCTCAAGCTTGCTGGCCTTCAGACAGGAATAATAGCATCAGCTCTCCTGGTTCTCAAGCCTTCAGACTCACACCGGAGCTGGGGCTCCATTAGCTCTCCTGGGGCTACTGCTCGCTAGCTCAACCTACAGATCTTGGGAATTGCCAGCCTCCATATTGTGTGAGCCAATTCCATATATATATATATTCTGCTGCTTCTGTTTCTCTGGAGAACCCTGGCTGAAAACATGTGCCATCTATCCCTCAGTGCACGTAATAGCTGTCCAGCAAATGTGCATCATGGCCCAATGTCTCTGGATTTCATCCTGCTTTGCCATTGTTAGCTGTGTACTCAGCTGGACAAGTTGAAGTCATCGGTCTATGCCTTAGTTTCCTTATCTGTAAACAGAGGCATAGTTTCTAAGGCTAATACAATTAAATAAATAAATTACATAAAGCATTCAAAACATGGTAAGCACTCAGGAAGGACTCTGGGGTTTTTTATTCCTCTCATGCAAAGCTGCAACGTATAGTGGCACAAATTAGTCTATTCAAAAACAAAGGCTGTTGAAATATTGAGCTTTCTCAGTTCAATAAGCTGTCATCCCACATATTTTTCAAACATATACTAGTCATAGATTTTTATCATGCTTTGTTTAATAATGGCATCTTAAATTATATTCTTTGGCACAGACACATTTTGATTGCCTATTAAGCAAGGTGAGTGTTGTACCTCCATCTAATCTTCACTGCCTCATTTCCTCTCAGTTCACCTATACCCTTGACCATTTGTTTCTGCCCAGCCTCCTCACCAGTGGTTATCTCTACTCCACATAAGACTCCACTGAATTGTGACCACAGCAGTGAACTTCACAGTAGCACAAACCTTGTTAACAGTAATTTTCTTATTGTCTTAGTGGATTGAATGTTCTCTGGGCCCTGCCAGGAACATCATCAGGTATAGATAATCCTCAGGACTTACGTAGTCAATGCATTATTTTAGCCTTACTGAGATATTATTTACATACCACAAAGTGTTCAATAGATATTTGCTAAATGAGTAAATGTTATCAAAATCATCTAAAAGAACCCATCCACTTGGATATAATGGCATAAAAAGAAAAAAATCTCATGCTTTTTTGCCACAATAATATAGGTGCATAGGTTTGAAATGGATAAAAGTTAGACTAATTGTTCAGTTGACCTCATGCGTCTGTCATGTAGGAGCCAGCCTGTCAAATAGCGGTTCTCAAACTTAAGCTTTCATTGGAATTGCCAAGAACATTTATTAAAACACAGATGGTTAGACCCTACCCTCAGAGTTTCTAATTGACCAGGTCTGAGGCATGGTCTAAGAATTTTCATTTCTAACAATTTCTCAGATGAGGCTGATGCAGCAGGTCAAGGGACCACACTTTGAAAAGAACTGCCGAAACATCCTCCTGAGAAATCTCTTTATGTAGGTCCTTGTCTCTCCCAAAGGTCCTTTGCTTACTTTGGTTACCTTGAAGGACTCCAGCCTTCTGCAGAGCCTCATCATGTGTCAGGCAAAGTTGACACATTCATTCAGCAGAAAGCCTGAATGAATCCAAGTCAGGCAATGCCATGCTCTGAGCCTTGCTTCCTGGGAAGCATCTTAAGAAGCAATCGATTTCACTCTCCAGCTCTGAGTGTTGGGGCTCTCTCTCCTTTGATGCACCAACCTTGATCATGCTGTAGGGGCTTTCTGGCAATAGTGGTCAAATTTTGTGGAGTGCAGCCCTTTTGCTGGAAAAGGACTGGCCTGCAGTGGCTGCCCTGCACATCTCGACTGTCAATTTTCTCCCACATCAAATAGGAACCACACCCTGCTTCCATTTAGAAAGTTAACTACAGTCACCCTTCCAATACACCATGCTCTGTCCATAAGCAAACTCCTTTCTGTCCAAGTTTCTGGATAGGCATCAGTAAACTGCAGATTCAGGATCTTTATGGTAGGTGAACATACCGAGAGTGTAGAGAGTCTAATTGTATAGGTGGTGTGTTGGGTCTTTTATACCCTGATAGGACCAGTCCAGACTTTGACCTGGAAGGTAAGAAAGTTTCACTTGAGGAATTTCCTGAAAGGAAAGAACACTGGATTTAAAATGTCACTTTTCCGCTGATCACTTACGGTTCCCAGGTGCTTAAATTCTCTGCCTCCTCCGGAACAAAAGATAAATAAAAGGAAGTAGGAAGAGTATTAAAAATATTTTTTAAAGAAATTTTTATAAGTCAAAAGTAAAAGAATAAAACTAAAAGAACAGCAAGGTCAACACCTGCTCTGACACAAATCCCTCAGGAGTTACATGTAAAGATTTTTAAAATATTATATCTTCTTAGGGGCCCAGTTAATAGGATTTTTTATCATTAATTATTTTTTATTAAATTATAACTCTGTACAATGATGCATTTATGAGGTTCAGGGTACTGCTTCTTTTTTTTTTTTTTTTTTTGAGACAGAGCCTCAAGCTATCCCCCTGGGTAGAGTGCCATGGCATCACAGCTCATAGCAACCTCCAACTCCTGGGCTCAAGCAAGTCTCCTGTCTCAGGCTCCCAAGTAGCTGGGACTACAGACGCCTGCCACAACGCCCGGCCATTTTTTTTTTTTTTTTGGTTGCAGCCATCATTGTTGTTTGGTGGGCTGGGGCTGGGGATTTGAACCTGCCACCTTAGGTGTATGTGGCTGGCACCCTAGCCGCTTAAGCCACAGGCACCGAGCCCCCAGGGTACTGCTTCAATATACAATGTGAAATGTTTACACTGAACCAAGTAACACATCCATCACAATTATACTCAATAAATAGAATTAATATTAAGACCAAAATACACTAGAAAACATGAAAAACATGTAAAAAGAATATAAATCTCACATATAGACTATAAAAGTACCAGAAAGGCAAAATTAATAATTAAGGTATAATTTTTTAAAATATGGTATTTAAAAAGAACTAGAAATTAATTTTAAAAAATCACTGTCTCATGTTCAATAAATAAATAGAAACTCACTCTAGAAGGTAGCTATTAAAATTCTTAAAACTTAAAAAAAAATTTTCCAACTTAAGAATTAGGGTGGCACCTGTGGCTCAGTGAGTAGGGTGGTGGGTTCAAACCCAGCCCCGGCCAAACTGCAACAAAAAATACCAGGTGTTGTGGTGGGTGCCTATAGTCCCAGCTACTTGGGAGGCTAAGGCAAGAGAATTGCCTAAGCCCAAGAACTGGAGGTTGCTATGAGCTGTGATGCCACAACACTACCCTAAGGGTGACAAAGTGAGACTCTGTCTCTAAAAAAAAACAACTTAAGAATTAAAATTTCCCCATTTTAAATGAGCAACAATTAGAATTTTTTTGTTTCTTAACTGCCATCTCAAGATAATGGAGTTATAGCTTTAGAATTCCAAAAGAAGACAAAGTCTAAGAATGCCACACACCCACAACCTCTGAGTTGTAGGCAAAGACAAAAATTTTCAAATGATCCGTCCTTTAGAGAACTTTCAGAATACCTTCTCTGCAGAGATCTCATGGGGTGTTAGGCAGCTCACCAAACCCTAGGTAGGGGTTTGAATGACAAAGCTGATGTGGCAATGAGGTATGTATCCGGTAAAACCAATTTTCTTTTTTTTTTCCTTTTAAAAATAAGCAAATGTTATTAGGAAAAGATAGTAAGTTCATACTAATAGAAGAGAAAATGGAGGAAAGGAGACCGATATTGCTGAAGTATCTAACTAGTTGGAGTATTGTTTAAACAAAAGTAGAACAAAAATAATCAAAAATAATGAAGGCATAAGCACCTCAAATTAAGCAAATAATGAACAAGAGAAAGGAAGAGTTACAAAACACAAGAATGGTTTATCCTCCACGAGATACCAAAGTAATTGTCTTTAAATGTATAGATCTAGAGTAATATTAGACCATAAAACACTTGCCAAAAGTAATTACGGCTAAGTTTATAGTAAGAAGGTAATGACTACTGCAGTTAAGAATGTTTATGGCCTATTTAAAATTAATCGTAAGTGGGTGAAGGAGGGGCAAGATGGCCGACTGGAGCCAGCTTTCCACAGAAGCACCCATCCAGAGGGAAAGATAATGACCAGAAAGTACCCAATAAAGCTGAAGACTGGGAGTTGAGCTGAGAGAAAAGAATGATGACCGCATGTCACCTCTGCTGAGGCAGGCTGCAACTCCAAGAAAGCAAATTTCAGGTACAAAACTCATCCCATAGGAAAAGTGTCTGTCCCCTCCCCTAAGAGAGTTGTTTTGTTTTGGGTTTTTTTTTTTTTTTGCTTGCTGTAGGTCTTCTACAGGCAAGTGGTGAACTAAGGACCTCTTGTCTCACTCCAAAGGAGAGAGTTGCAGGAAGTGGGGACTACTTCTCCAGAGGGACCCTGCTGTGAGCACTCTCTTGCCAGGCATGAAAGTTTAACCAACAGCTTCCCTGCCATTTGGAACTTCTAGTCTACCCTTCCCCCCTTGCCTAACAGTCCAGAAGCCTACCCCTGCAGAGACCAGAATGTTTAGGTTCGCTGCCAGGTCTGGGCACTGCAAGGGCTGTGGTAGAAAAGCTGCACTGTAACAGTGAGCCCAGCAGTAGTGTAAAGAGGAGGCTATCAGGCTTGGCTCTGTGAAAGTGCAAACCAGCTGCAGGAGGAGGGTGGTGAGCCGGGCACCCATCCTGCTGGAACGAAGCCCCCACACCCCACCCTGCCAGAGCCACTGGTTGCTCTGCCATACCAGAACTGCATGCCACGCACTCCACCATGCAGCTGGAGCCCTGCGCCCTGCACTCCCAGAGCCACTGCTATAGCCACTTCCCTGGCTGTAGGGGCTGCCTGGGAGCTGTGCAGAGATAACTTCCACAAAGATTCATCAACAGTATAGCAATCTTTCTGGTATCTAATATTGGAGAGACACCTCCCCAACTCTGACAACTGCCAGAGGAAGCCATACTTTGTCCTATTGCCATACCAGTGCTGCAGAGCCACTGGGGCAAAGGCATGGTGGCTGAGGGAGAAAATCATTTGCTGACTTCTTATCCTCAGGTTCAGACTGAGCTCAGATAGAACACTCCCTAGTTTCCATTGTGTACCCAAGGCAGGCAGGCCTCAGCTTCCCCAGCCAGCTGGTGGCAGAGGATGGTAGCTGGGCTGAGGGGGCATTGACTTTCCTTTGACTCTGGCAGACACAAAACCCTGGTACATCTGCTTATTGGAGGTAGCAGGACCACAACCTTGTGGGATACTAGTGACTGGGCATGAAAGAGGTGCAAGGTAGGGAAAGAGATACCAACCCTCTGGTCCACCTCTGCTACTGGGCAGGCCTTTCTGACTCCACAGAGCACCAGAGTGAGCCACATTTGAGCAGCCAGTAGTCCTCTGCTATCTAGTTGCTGGAGACCTTATGAACTCTCCCACTTGAGAGTGGGTACTGACTGGGTCAACTGGTTTGGAACTCCTAACCTGGGCCAATCACCCAAAGACCCTCTCAGGTGGTACCCTGGTTGTGTGGCAATAGGAAGGGTTGATT
>CAUYQV010084975.1:0-62964 GCA_963574575.1 Galagoides demidoff | reverse complement strand
GCAACCTCCAACTCCTGGGCTCAAGCGAGTCTCCTGCCTCTGCCTCCCAAGTAGCTGGGACCACAGGCGCCCACCACAATGCCCGGCCATTTTTTGGTTGCAGCCATCATTGTTGTTTGGCGGGCCTGGGCTGGGGATTCGAACCCACCACCTTAGTTGTACGTGGCTGGCGCTTTAGCCGCTTAAGCCACAGGCGCTGAGCCATAATTGGTATATTTAAACAGCTTAAATTTAAATTATATTTAAACATCATTAAAGGACATTTTAATGAAAGAAAAAAATCAATTTTATTTTTTCCATCTGATAAATTTGTTTTTTTGAGTATCTCTTCCTAGGTCTAGCTAAGACCTACCAAAAGAGGGTAGGGAAAAACATATATACAAAAGACCTAAAATTCTGGGTGTCTTATGTTACTTGGCAGCTAATGAGTTCTAAGTAACATTTGTTAACTGCTAAGAAAGTGAAAGAAGTATAGAAATTCAGAGTGTACTGGGTAGTTAGGAAATGCTTTGGGACAGGGTAGGACTTGATCTGGATCTGGAAAGATGGTATTCACATAGGAGGTAGGAGAACATTCCTGGCTTGCAGAGCGGTGTGAATAAATTTGAGAAAGGCATATGGTTGTATCTATGAACTGACAAACAAGCTTGAGTCAACTAATTGAAGAGGAGAGTTATTTATGTTGTGGTGTAGTGGAGAGGCTTGTTTGGGAGCTAAGTCCCAGGGGACTGATTTTAGTTTTAGTACATCTAAAGTTATGTGTTTGGAACTGTAAAATAGATATGTGGATGTGGTCCAATTTTAAGCAAACTGGGTACATCAAAGTCTCTTTTTATAAGAAATACAGGTGAAGGGTTATTTATATGTGATTTAAATAATAAGCTTCCCAGTACATATTTTATTAAGTAGTCTGGCAAACATTTACAACTTTTTGGGATCTCCATTTCTTTCTTTCTTTCTTTCTTTCTTTTTTTTTTCTTTAGAGACAGTCTCAGTTTGTCACCCTGAGTAGCATGCCGTGCTGTGATAGCTCACAGCAACCTCAGACTCTCAGGCTCAAGTGATTCTCTTGCCTCAGCCTCCTGAATAGCTGTGACTATAGGTGCACGCCACAATACCTGGCTATTTTTAGAGATGGGGTCTGGCTGTTGCTTAGGCTGGTCTCGAACTCCTGTACTTAGTCTGTCCACCCGCCTTGGTCTCCCAGAATTGCTAGGATTACAGGTGTGAGCCACTATGCCTGGCTTCAGTTTCTTTTATAAACTTGAAGAGTTTAGACAAGGTAATCCTAAAATCCTTTCTGCCACTGAGGTTCTTACATAACCTTTTAGGAATACCTTGGGTTTTTTTTTTTTGTTTGTTTGTTGGTTTTTTTAGACAGAGTCTTATTTTGTCACCCTTGGTATAGTGCCGTGGCATCACTGCTCACAGCAACCTCAAACTCTTGAGCTTAAGAGATCCTCTTGTCTCAGCCTCCCGCATAGCTGGGACTACAGGCACCCGCCACAATGCCCAGATATTTTTTTGTTGCAGTTGTCATTGTTTAGTTGACCCAGGCCAGGTTTGAACCCACCAGCCTGGCTGTATGTGGCTGGCGCTCTACCCACTGATCTACAGGCGCTACCAGGAATACCTTGATTTTTATGAAATAACTTGGCCTATAGTTAGGCTGGTACCCATTTATAGTTTCTTAGGCATTATAATGCACCCCCTTATCTGTGGGAGCAGAAATCCTCAATCAGATGATTCTCTAATGACCTCCCAGATTTAGATTGATTCACCTTTGGAAATTCAGTTGTTCTTATCTGTTATTTCTAAATTGCATTTACACATTTTCATTTAAAGGAATTTTATGGCTAAGACTGAGCTGGAAAAAGATGCTTTAAGGAATTATATAATAGTGTTAAGCTATCCTCGTGTAAATTATCCATCAAAATTTGTCTCATGCTGGCTTCCTATTTTATCTCAAATTAATTCCCATAATGTCTAATGTATGTCCATGCTGTACAAATGATTATTATTATTTCAGCCAAGATAAAATTTTGGATATAAATCTATAGGGAAAATTACAGAATGCATTCTAAAGTAAAAGGTTAAGGGTTTCTTTTTTACTGTTTGTTTTGAATTTCAAATAAAGTGTATCCCTTTTTACCTCCCTTAGTATGGGTAACTGAGAATTAACTAGTACTTTTTTAAAAGTCAGAGAGTTTCTTTTTCTTTTTATTTTTTTGAGACAAGAGTCTCACTTTGTCACCCTCACAGCAACCTCCAACTCCAGGGCTTAGGCAATTCTCTTGCCTCGGCCTCCCGAGTAGCTGGGACTACAGGTGCCTGCCACAATGCCTGGCTATTTTTTGTTGTTGTTGCAGTTTGACTGGGGCCGGTGCCCTACCCACTGAGCCACAGGCGCTGAGCCCACCCCACTTTTTTAAATTAAAACAAAATTTTTTTTTGGATGCTCTACTCTTGCATCCTTTTTATAGGATGTGATTAGATCTTTTTACAATGCAAAACTATCATTTTAATACATTTTTGTAAACTTCCTCACTAGTTCTTTGACCAAGTTTACAAAAAAGAAAATGGATTTTGGCTTGGTGCCTGTAGCTTAAGTGGCTAAGGCACCAGCCACATACACCTGAGCTGGTGGATTTGCATCCAGCCTGGGCCTGCCAAACAACAATGACAACTACAATGAAAAAGTAGCCGGGTGTTGTGGCAGGCACCTGTAGTCCCAGCTACTTGGGAGGCTGAGGCAAGAGAATCACTTAAGCCCAGGAGTTGGAGGTTTCTGTGAGCTGTGATGCCATTGCACTCTACCCAAGGCGACAGCTTGAGGCTCTGTCTCCAAAAAAAAAAAAAGAAGAATGAAAGAAAATGGTTCCCTTCTGCTACTTGGTTCTTAATTATTTGAAGGGAAGCAGACCAGAAAGAACTTGGGAGCATGGGAGAGTCCACAAACTGGTAGTAGGCACTATACTCATGTCAGTCTCCCCTCCCCCCCAAATTGTGAATGATTTTACTATAGCTGTCTATGGTTTGTTTTAAAATTATTTGTTTGAAATTTCTTTTTCAAGTATGATAGAAATTGAAGTAAAGGTCTTTCTTTTTTTTTTTTTTTTGTGGAGACAGAGTCTCACTATGTCACTCTTGGTCGAGTGCTGTGGTGTCATAGCTCACAACAACCTCAAACTCTTGGGTTTATGATTCTCTCTCCCTCATTTTTTTTTTTTTTGCAGTTTTTGGCCAGGGCTGGGTTTGAACCCCTCACCCTTGGTACATGGGGCTGACACCCTACTCACTGAGCCATAGGCGCCACCCAGTTGTCATTGTTGTTTAGCAGGCTCTGGTGTATGTGGCTGGCATCATAACCACTGTGCTACGGGTGCAAGCCTGAAGTAAAGGTCTTAATTTGATTTCAAAATTAACTGTTCATGACCAGCATGGGCAGCATAGCAAGATCTTGTCTCTGGATATGATGGTGCATGACTGTAGTCTCAGCTACTCAGGAGGCTGAGGTCGAGGATCACTCAAGTCTAGGATTTCAAGGTTACAATGAGCCATGGTCGCACCCCTGCACTCCAGCCTGGGTGAATAACTAAGACTCTGTCTCAAAGAGAAAAAAGGCTAACAGCATCATTTTTGTTGCCAACTATAATATAAAGATATTTAAAGTTGGCTAAATTAACATCATTGATAGCGTTTACAGACATCCACAGAAGTGATTGGGTTAATTATAAACAGTTATTTAAGTCTCAAGAATGTGGGACATTATTTTTTTGTTTTTGCTCAGGCTAGAGTGCCATGTGTCACCCTAGCTCACAACAACCTCACCTTTCTGGGTTCAAGCAGTCCTTCTGCCTCACCTTCCTGAGTAGCTGAAAGTACAGGCACCTGCCACAACGCCCAGTTAATTTTTCTATTTTTTGTAGAAACAGGGTCTCACCTCTTGTTCAGAATGGTCTTGAACTCCTAAGTTCAGGGAATCTACCCGCCTCAGCCTCCCAGAGTGCTGGGATTACAGGTGTGCTTGGCCAATTGTGGACATTAGTTTTAAAACTGCTTTTGGGCTCGATGCCTGTGGCTCAAGTGGCTAAGGCGCCAGCCATATACACCTAAGGTGGCAGGTTCACATCCAGCCCGGGCCCGCCAAACAACAATGATGGCTGCAACCAAGAAAAGAATAGCCAGGCGTTGTGGTGGGTTCCTATAGTCCCAGCTACTTGGGAGGCCGAGGCAGGAGACTTGCTTGAGCCCAGGAGTTGGAGGTTGCTGTGAGCTGTGATGCTATGGCACTCTACCCAGGGGGACAGCTTGAGGCTCTCTCTCAAAACAAGCAAACAAACAAACAAACAAAAAACAAACCCTGCTTTTGGAAGTTATATTACATGATCTGATTAGACAAACTTTTCTGTGGGCAACAAGTAAATATGCACTTTGGTTACCAGACTCTCTATAGCCAGTTATGATCTTTTTGTTTTTATGTCACAGTAGTTTCCCATTTAATATAGCAACCAAGCAAGCAAACATTGCTTTAGATTATTCTTGATCATAGGAGCAAGCACAGTGTTATATTGAATGTCTTTGGATTTGATTTTTAGATTAGTTTCAAGGAGTCACTTTTTTTTCTCCTTTCTCCTTTGCCACTTAATATCACTGAGTCCAAGAAATGATTCTTACATGTATTGGCAATTATAGATTGTATTGAACAATGCAATCTCAGTGTTTCTTTAATTATGAGATTGGAATATTTAGTTTTGGGCTTTTTTGGGAGGGGGTGTTAAAATTTGTATTTGAATACAACCAAACATTTTTATCTACTAACGTGTGGAATTCAGTCTAAAAAGTAGAACATTGAATTCTATCAAGTAGAATTTTCCAGCATTTAGAAGACTTTAATATTTTCTTGAACTGTAACCTATTTTAAAGAACCTACCTAGATCACATGCCTGCAGGTAAGGGAATCTTTATTAGTGATAGAATTTGGGGACCTCACAATAATTTTTTCATAATATCATAGACAGGACCTTCACCAAGTAACTCTTATATTTGACTTTTCCATCCCATTTAATTCAGTTCCCTTCTTTTTTTCAGTTGATACCCTGTTGGATACCTGGAGCTATCTGCTCTGAGTTCATAGTCTGCACTTGAGTTCTATAAATAATCTGTGTTATTGTCAGACAGAATGCTAGAAGACCACCCTAATTTTGAAAGAGATATTTCTAGCCCTCAACATAGGTCTTGTTTTGCTTGGTTAGTTTCATGTATAGGTATATATAAGGGTTGGTTCTTGGTTCTCAGTGCTTCTTTTTTTTTTTTTTTTTTTTTTTGGCTGAATCTGGGTTTGAACCCACCACCTCCGGCATATGGGGCTGGCGCCCTACTTATTTGAGCCACAGCACCACCCCTCAGTGCTGCTTCTTAATGCTTAAAATTGTGAGGCTTGTGTTTTAGTGTTCCCTGATAATAGAAGCAACTGCCAGGGCGGTTTTGTGTATGTAAGTCTGTGTGAGGGTGTGGTTTCAGAAATAGAGTTTTACTGTGTTGTCCAGCTTAGACTCAAAACCCTAGGGCTCAAGTGATCCTCCAGCCTCAGCCTCTTGAGTAGCTGAACTCCAGGCATGTGCCACCATGCCTGGTGGGGGACAGTCTTAAGAGATTTAGTATTGGGTGTTATTGGTTTTCTTGGATGAGGAGAGGAAAGCATGTGTTGGGAATAATACCTATAATGAATAGCAAATGTCTATAAAATATCTATTATATTTTCTTACTTACAAACTAGAGGGAGCTTCTGTTCAAGTCACATATACCATGTTGGACTTTTTTACTTTCTCACTGGCTTTTCTATTAAAGGTTTGTTTTCTTCAGATTGTAAAATAAATATATATATAAGTGTGTGTATATATATGTATATATTTTTTACATTTTTTTTATTCTGTCACTCAGGCTGGAGTACAGTGAGGGAGGAGACTCGCTTAAGCCCAAGAGTTTGAGGCTGCTGTGAGCTATGATGCCATGGCACTCTACCAAGGGTGACATAATGAGACTCTCTCTCAAAAAGAAAAGAAAGTTTAATGGAGATTATGTTGGGCACTGAAAACAAAAAGACCAGGGGCTGCTTCTGACATTGAAATGGGCAGAGCCCCCACTGCCCATGTTCTGTGATTCAGCTCTGCAAGGCCTGAATTGTATTGAATGTCATTATTATAAGTGCACCTGCATGATCAGACTGTATAGACTGTAGACCAAGTATAGGATTAATTCATATGAAACAAATTTAGAAGGGGTAGGGGTGGAGCTACTACTTTTGACTGGCTAGAAGTGACTTTTGAGCTAAGACCTAAATATAGATAACAAGAAGCAATTTGAATATCTAGAAGAAGAGTCTTCCAGGCTGAGGGAAGGGTGCAAAGGCCCTGAAATAGAAATAAAGCTTGGCCTGTTCATGGAAAGGAGGCCTGTGTGTTTGGAGTAACAGTTAATGATAACAGAGAGGAGTAGGTGATGAATTTGGTATAATGGACCTTATAAGGTTCAGATAAAGAGGATGAATTTTAAGTGTGGGTTAAGTGGAAGAGAGACATGATTTGATTTACATTTTTTTTAATTTACTTTTTTTTGAGACAAAGTCTCACCCTGTTGCCCAGGGTAGAGTGCCATGGTGTCAAGGCTCACAGCTCATAGCAACCTCAAACTCTTGGACTCAGGCAATCCTTTTTCCTCAGCTTCCCAAGTAGCTGGGGCTATATAGAGGCACCTGCTACCACAACCAGTTAGTTTTTCTATTTTTAGTAGAGACAGGTTCTCATTCTTTTTTTTTTCCTTTCTTTTTTTTTTTTTTTGGCAGGGCTGGGTTTGAACCCCCTACCTCCGGCATATGGGGCCAGCACCCTACCCTTTTGAGCCACAGGCACCGCCCAAGGGTCTCATTCTTGCTCAGGCTGGTCTTGGAATTCCTGAGCTCAGCCTCCCAGAATGCTAGGATTACTGGTGTGAGCCACCTGGCACTGGGCCTTGATTTACATTTTAAAAGCTCTCACTATTGACTGCTCTGTGGAAAATAGTAGACTGTTCATTCATCCATTCATTTTATTTATTTATTTTGGTAGAGACTGGGTCTCACACTTGCTTAGGCTTGTCTAGAACTCTTGAGCTCAAAGGATCCTACCACTTCAGCCTCTCTGAGCACTAGGATTATAGGCCACCAGATTTGGCCTATTTTTTAAAATTAATAATGACTAGGTGCTACAGCATGAAAAGTCTTTCTAAAAGTATTAGATAGGCTTTGTTCCCAGGATCCATTCTTGGAACTGGGCATGAACCCATTAATGATTTGCTGAGATCTCCATTTAATAATGATGCTCAGCATTGATTAGAACAAAAGAGCATACTTTCCTACAGTGTTGCCAGTTGAAAATGAAATTGAAATTGAAAGCGAGGGAATATAGATGTATATTCCTCAGATATATTTCCAGTTCCTACATGTTGAATAAAAGACCATAAACCTGATATAAAAAATACCTGGTCAAAGGAATTACAAAGTATTAGATTTGGAGTTAAAAGGCATATGAGTTCTGAACTCAAGCACCTTAATAGCCATGTGACCATGACAAATGGGGACTCTGAACTTCTGTTCCCTTATTTGTAAAATACTTGGTCTGCATGCCTCACTGAGCTGTTAAAAATCCCAAATAAGATCATGAATGTCAGAGTACTTTGAAGACTGTGAAACATTGAATACTGTTTGTGAGGGAATGGTTACATAGCCTAAAGCTTTTAACTGGAAAGGACTTTTGGAAGTCCTTTTAAAGGAGAAGACCAAGAGGAAGGGGGTGGGAGTGTACTGGTTGTTTCTTCTGTGAATCTTGAGGTTATGGTTTTCATTACTAGACTATGGTATTCACCTATACAGGCCTTATAATTCTTAACCAAAGTGACTTATGAAATAGAGGATCCTAGATAAATTTAAATGCTATGAAGATACACAAGTAAGTTTGATTTTGCTCTATTTGGTAATTAAAACTTTGTTCCTAGCCACAATGCCAAAATGAAAGGCTGCAAAATATATGGTTAGTGTTTTTTACTTTTTGTTTTTCTCCTTTACTTGATGTTTGGGCTGTGGAGTGGGATTTTGTTTGGTTTACCTGGGGGTATCTTTTCCTTAAGAAGTGAAAAGTATAATAAACATGCCAGAGGCTTGCTAGCAGTTGAAAGCAACTGTTGGTCAGCAAGAAAGTGGAAGGAAAAAAAACAATTGGAGATGGAAAAACATATTTGAAAGAGGAGAAAAAACAAGTCATTTCAAGGAGGCAAAAAAAAAAAAAAAATCTCAAGAGTTCTCTTTAAAAATTTTTCTTTGTGCAAAAGGAGGGAGGGCATTTGGTGGGATCTCATCTCATGGGCACTATGGGAGGGTGTATAGCATGCCCCCTCGGTGAGGGGTTCTTTTACAACTGGCACTTTACCTTGGATGTGTAAAAATTTGTACCCTGCTATTAATTCAAAATAAAAATATTAATAAAAAATGCTCATAAAATTCAGGAAAAATTTTTTTCTTTTGAGTCTTCAGGTACTGAAACTTGAGGTGATTAAAGAAAAAAGGATTAGTCTTTAAGGGAAAAAATAAAGTTAAGAAGAGAGGGAGTATAAGTTTTTTGTTTTTTTTTTTTTTTTGGTTTTTTTTTTTGATACAAAACCTCAAGGTATCCCCCTGGGTAGAGTGCTGTGGCATCACAGCTCACAGCAACCTCCAACTCCTGGGCTCAAGCGAGTCTCTTGCCTCAGCCTCCCAAGCAGATGGGACCACAGGCACCTGCTACAATGCCCAGCTAATTTTTGGTTGCAGCTGTTATTGTTGTTTTGGTGGGCCCAGGCTGGATTCGAACCTGCCACCTTAGGTGTAGGTGGCTGGCACCTTAGCCACTTGAGCCACAGGCGCCGAGCCAGAGTACAAGTTTCTTTAGGAGGTTAGGGGGTAGAATGGAGACCAGCCAGGGTAACATAATGAGACCCTGTCGCTACAAAAAGTAAAAGAATTAGCCAAGAATGTTGGCACATGCCTGTAGTCCTAGCTACTTGGGAGGCTGAGGCAGGAGTTCAAGGTTGCAATGAGCTATGATTGAGTCACTGCACTTGAGCTTGGCAGCAGAGAGAGACCCTGTCCCCTTTTAAAAAAAAAAAAAGGGGGGGGTAGAATGGTGGCAAAGAAAGAGAAGGTACTCTTTGGAAACATGATTCTATGAAGATAATGTTGGGTTTTTTTGTTTTGTTTTGTTTTGTTTTGTTTGAGACAGTCTCACTTTGTTGCCCTTGGCAGAGTGCTGTTGTGTCACAGCTCACAGCAACCTCCAACTCCTGGGCTTGGGTGACTCTTTTGCCTCAGCCTCCTGAGTAGCTGGGGACTATAGGTGCCCACCACAACACCCGGCTATCTTTTGTTGCAGTTTGGCTGGGGCTGGGTTGGAACCTGCCACCCTTGGTATATGGGGCCAGCACCCTACCCACTGAGTCACAGGCGCCACCCAGATAATGTTGGTTTACCGTGAGCATTATGTTTATTTCAGATGTGCTTTCTTACTGAAGCCAGTAGCCCTAATGCTATAAAATCCCCAACAACTATAGCAAACACATTTTACCAACATTGCATTTTCATTAGGGAGATGATCTGGACTGAATCATTAGTGTTTTTAAAATTTGATTCAGACTACATTGTCTATTTAAGATATTAGAGTGCAGTGGTGTCATCATATAACTCACTGCAGCATCGAACTCCTGAACTTGAGCAATTCTCCTACCTTAGCCTCCCAAATAATCAGAACTACAGACTTACATTTCTATTTCTAGTAGAGAAGGGTTTTGCTCTTGCTCAAGCTGGTCTCCAAATCCTGGCCTCAAGTGATCCTCCTGCCTTGACCTCCTAAAGTAGTAGGATTTCAGGTGTGAGCCACTGATCCTACACTAGCTTTTCTAATTTATCATTTCTACTGAATTCATTGATTGGAAAGGTTGGAGGGGCAAAAGCCAAACAAAAAGATTGTGACAAACACTGTCAGCCAAAAGTTTACTTTCTCTGTTCTTCCAACCTTCACTCCCAGAGACAACCTTTTGCCATGAATTCAGTGAGTATCCTTCCTGTGCAAAGCAGATGTGTGTGTATGAAAATGTATTACTTAATGTGTTTCATTTTTTATTTATTTTTTTTGAGACAGAGCCTCAAGCTCTTGCCCTGGGTAGAATGCCATAAAATCACAGCTCACAGCAATCTCAAACTCTTGGACTTAAACGATTCTCTTCCCTCAGCCTCCCAGGTAGCTGCACTACAGGTGCCTGCCACAACGCCTGGCTATTTTTTGGTCGTAGTTGTCATTGTTTGGCAGGCCTGGGCTGGATTCGAACCTGCCAACTCTTGTGTATGTGGCTGGTGCATTAGCCACTTGAGCTACAGGTGCCACCGTAATGTGTTTAATTTTTTTTTTTTTTTTTTTTTGAGACAGAGCATCAAGCTATCTTCCTGGGTTGAGTGCCATGGCATCACAGCTCACAGTAACCTCCAACTCCTGGGCTCAAGCAAGTCTCCTCCCTCAGCCTCCTAAGTACCTGGGACCACAGGCGCCCACCACAATGCCCGGCTATTTTTTGGTTGCAGCCGTCATTGTTGTTTTTTGGTAGGCCCGGGCTAGATTCGAACCTGCCACCTTAGGTGTATGTGGCTGGCGCCTTAGCCACTGGAGCCACAGGCGCCGAGCTGTAATGTGTTTAATTTTAAGGCAATAAATTATAGATGAGTGTGTGAGTAGGTGCGTATATATACATATATGCATAGCAGTCATTTTGTATTCTTATTTTTAAAATTGATTCATGTTGCTACATATAAATCTAGGGCGGTGGTTCTCAACCTTCCTAATGCTGCAGCCCTTTAACACATTTCCTGTGGGTCTTGACCCCCAGGTTGAGAACCGCTGATCTAGGGGGTCTCATTTCAGTTGTTTTGTTTTTATTTCACAGTAAGAATATTTCAGTTTTTCCCCAACCCTCCTTTGATGGATGTTTAAATTGTTTTCCTTTTTTTTCCTATTGTAGACAAAATTCCAGTGAACAGTCTTACTCATCTCCCTTCTGATCATCATCATCTTTTTTCTTTTCCTTTTTTTTTCTCTTGTTCATCATCATCATCTTTTTTTGCCTCAGTGATTTGATTTTGTCCTAAATATCTCATTTTTAAAATTCTTCCTCTGGGTCTATCACTTTGGTATTTACAGTCATACCAAAGTATGAGTGAGGGAGAAAGATGAGCAAAACCTTTCATAATTTGTAATACTGGTCCTCTTTTACCAGAGCATGAAAGATTATGACATTTTCTTTCCTTATATATTCTTTTTGGAATCTTGTAAATTTGGCGTCTTTGCCTTTTAATATTTTACATTTTTATTGTCTTATAACCAGTAACTGTTTCTCTTTTTCTTTCTTTCTTCTTTTTTTTTTTTTTTTTTTGAGACAGTATAACTATGTCACCCTTAGTAGAGAGCTGTGGCATCACTGCACACAAAAACCTCAAACTCTTTGGCTTAAGTGATTTTCTTGCCTCAGCCTCCCAAGTAGCTGGGACTACAGGTGCCTGGTACAATGGGTGGCAGTTTTTTGTTGTAGTTGTCACTGTTGTTTGGCAGGCCTGGGTTGGATTCCAACCCACCAGCTCTGGTGTATGTGGCTGGCATCCTAGCCACTGAGCTACAGGTGCCAAGCCACCAGTAACTGTTTTTCATGAACTTCAATGACTACTCACCTTTTCCTCTTTTCCTAAGTTGTTTGTTTGTTTGTTTGTTTGTTGTTTTGTTCTGTTTTTTTACTTTTTTAAAACTCCTGGAATACTTTCTGCCCAGTAAATAAATGGGGAGCTGTTTAGTGAACTCCAATCCAGTTCATACAATTCTTACCTTACCTTATAAGTTCAGCATGATCCAGACATAGTTGATATTTATAGAAGAGTTTCATTTTTTTTTAATAGAAGAGTTTCTTGAAAAACTCTTAGCCAGAGGAAGCATTTCCAAAATATGGTTTTGTCTTGATAATTGATTAGAATTATTACATATAAAATTTGTTAAAGGATCATATGTTTCAATGCCCAGTGCTTTTCATGTATAACTTTTTTCCTGGAGTCTTTATTCCATTGTGCTTTTATTCATTATTGTGAGGTTGAGTATATTTTCAATTTTTATGCTCCATATTTTTTCACCCTTTAAACCTGGATCCTATTCAGAGCTTTGAGCACTTGGAATCTTAAAGTGTTACAAATGAAAACTGTTACTCTTCTCTAATAACACACTCTGCCTGCTGTAAGTGTTTGAGTAGGACTTCCTTTCTTAACAACTAGTTTGGGCAGCCACCTGTTTCATGAATACATCAACTATTTTTAAGAAATTGAGAAGAATTTGAGTGCTGAGTATTTTTTAAAAAAACAACCAATAAGAACTTAAAATGGAAATCAGAGTATTAAATATAACTAGAATATCAGATGCCTGTATATGTTCTCTCAAATCTGTTCTTGCCTTACGATTTGGTTCAGGCCATAAGTATAGTGGTTGGAAAGTAACCTTTGGATCTAGGCTTACTCTGATTTTAACGTGGATGAAGTAAGTATTCATCTGTGGCGATGCCTGTAGCTCAGCGGGTAGGGCACCGACCACACACACCGAGGCTGATGGGTTTGAACCCAGCCTGGGCCAGCTAAAACAACAATGACAACTGCGGCAAAAAAAATAGCCAGGTGTTGTGGTGGGCACCTGTAGTCCCAGCTACTTGGGAGGCTGAGGCAAGAGAATTTTTTAAGCCCAAGAGTTCGAGATTGCTGTGAGCTGTGATGCCACAGCGCTCTACTGAGGGTGACATAATGAGACTTTGTCTCAAAAAAAAAGTACTAGCAGTGTATATGTGCTCAGAAGTATCTGTCATGTCACCTAGTTTTGTTTAGCGAATTATCTTTCTTACGTCATTGTAGTCACTGTTTGAATAGAGTTGGTTACCTGCTCTTTCCACATCAACCCTACATTTTATGCTGCAGAGAAATGTTTTTATCCTAACTCTTTCTTCAGAAGAAGATTATGCTCTTATATGGAACACTACGCCATGGAATTTTGTTTTCCCTTCCATTCTGGAAACTCTGCTATAAAACTTTTTTTAGTTCCTAAGTCAAAAATATATTTTTTTTCTAACTGTAGTCACCCTCTTGGGATATTTCATCTGGATACATAACAGAAGCCTTTATTGTTTCTGTGTGAGTCAAAATATAACGTAAAGAACTTCCTTCTTGAAATTATATTTTGTTTACATAATTCTTTTTCTTTCATTTTTTTTTCTTTTTTTGAGACACAGTCTCAAGCTGTTGCCCTGGGTAGAGTGCTATGGCATCATAGGTCACAGCAATCTCAAACTCTTGGGCTTAAATGATTCTCTTGCCTCAGCCTCCCAAGTAGGTGGGACTATAGGAGCACACCACAATACCTGGATATTTGTTTGCTGTGGTTGTCACTGTTGTTTAGCTGGCCCAGGCAGGTTCGAACCTACCAGCCTCAGTGTATATGGCCAGCACTGTAACCACTGTGCTATGGGTGCCGAGCCAGCAGTAAAACTCTTACTGTCTGATTTCAGGGTTGGTATGTGTATATTATATTTCCTAATAGAGGCAGCAGTATGTACTGTGTGGGGTTTTTTTGTTTTGCTATTCACTCTTAATTTTAGTTCCATCTGTTATCATGTCTATTACTACACTGTGTAAGTATTGGTATAAGGTGTATCATCAAAGCAGGTGGCTATTCTTTATGCCTAAATTTATTTCTGTATAATGTTGAATTTTACCAACTGAAACATCATTTTTAATGTGAATATCTCTTTAGATTGAATTGGATGTTGACCTATAAAATAAATCTACTTTAATTGAGAATAGTGAGATTGGCTTTTGACATCTGAATAAAAGGCCATTAAGAAATTTAGATAGCAAAAGTAAGTCTGGAATAAGACTGGAGAAACGTGTAGGAGAACGGAGGCTGGAGAGTGAGTTGGGAGAATTCTCAAGCTTTGTTTCTTAGTCTCGGAGGGCAGGCTCAGGCAAGGAAGAATAGCGGTGAGCCTTCAACAGCAGAGGTGAGAAAGATGTCAAAAGAGGAAATCTGAGTGACAGTGGACCCCAGAGGCAAATGTTGACCTGATAACCCACTGCAGCTCAACCCTGACTTCTTCCTCTGAAATAATCTTGCTTCTCCAAAGACTTCCTTCTTCTACACTGAATACAGCATCAGCAGAGATCAAAGAAACACAGTAGTTGGATACAATGGCCATAGCCAGATACAATACTCACAAGAATTTTAATGAAGCCTGTTGCCCACCAGATGTAACCCTCCCGTTTGTTCCGTTTCACAGGTTTCCTGAACCAGATGAATAACTCAAGTCACTCTGTACTTCAGCCTTCCTTCCAAGGATGCATGCAGCTCATCCAAGTCGACGACCAGCTTGTGAATTTATACGAAGTGGCGCAAAGGAAGCCAGGGAGCTTTGCCAGTGTCAGCATTGACATGTGCGCCATCATCGACAGGTAAATTGATGTGTCACTCTTCCTCAAGTCCTCCCAACTTCCCAAATTCCTATTTCTATTGTGAGACCCGTGAAACAGCCAAAAGGCAAAAAAGAAAAAAACAGGGTGGTGCCTGTGGCTTAGTGAATAGGGTGTCAGCCCCATATACCGAGAGTGGTGAGTTCAAACCCAGCCCTGGGCAAATTGCAATAATTAAAAAAAATAAATACAATAAACTTAATTTAAAAAAAAGAAAAAAACAAACACAAAAGCAGTTAAGGTGAAAGTTGCCATTGCAGATGCTACTGTGGTGTGTTTGGGATGTTAGGAGTGATGCCACTTAACACCCCCACATAGACAGCAGGAGCAGCCAGGGTGTCATGGAGCCTATCAGTGTCCTTCAGAGAGTCTGAGTCTCATGCAAGGAATTTTACAAGCAACAGCTATGGGAGAAACTCTGAGAGTTTATTTTTAGTTTTGCTTTCTGTGCCCACATGCGGAAATGGCTCTTCTGTCCTTAGCTCGGTTATGACATGGCCTCGGCATATTGTCTCCTCAGAGCTCCCTCCTGAAAGAAAAGAAACATTACAAGACGTGGGTGGGAAATGTGGTCACTTCCTGAACAGGACGTTTGGAGTAATTGAGTTTGCTTACGAAATACACAAGTTAAAATATTACAAAATCTAATCTTTATTAGTTTTTACAAATCTGTAGAGGAAGGCGGTGCCTGTGACTCACCCGCCCCATATACCACGGGTGGCAGGTTCAAACCCAGCCCTGGCCAAACTGCAACAAAAACATAGCCAAGCATTGTGGCGGGCACCTGTAGTCCCTGCTACTCAGGAGGCTGAGGCAAGAGAATCGCCTAAGCCCAGGATTTGGAGGGGAAAAAAAAAAGCCCTGATGAAAAAAATCTGTAGAGGAGTGTTTATGAAAATGTTAAATTCTCACACAGCGGAAACTCCAGCATCTCTGAGATATCATGATAGTATTATCTATTTGACCTTAATATACTTTTCCAGAAAGCGACTTTCATTGCCACATGGAAAAAACTTTTCCTTTGAGGGTTTTTTCTGTAAACAAACTATATCTCACTCTAAGTTGAATTTAGCCTAGTGAATTTAGATGATTTTTAAGGTGATTTTTCACATCTTTTGTGAAAAGGCTATATTATTCTATATTTTTTATTAATATAAATTTTTTTCTAAGCCATCAAATAAATTTTATTCCAAAATAATCAAATAATCTACTGTGAACAAGCTGAAAAGAAAGGTGCTCTAACTGCTCAGAGAGGTGCTACAGCCCCGCCCCAGCTGGGGGAGACGCTGAGTGGGACCCAGATCTCCTGAGGGGCTTGGGGGCCAGTGAAGGGGTCTCCCATCCACTGCCCACCCCCAGGGTAGGAGGGAAGGAACCTCTGAGGCCTAGGGAAGAGATGGGAAAGGGGGTGGGGGCAAACTGCACACCTGTTAAATTAAAGAAACCAACTAGAAGCACAAAAACCAGGAAGAATGGGGAACAGGAGCAAGTCCAGCGTTCCCAGGCCCCCAGTTGGGGGGTGAAATGCTGCCATTTTTAGTTGTGGGACCTTCCCAGGGAAGTCCCACTTTCCCCCGTGTCCAAACTGAGTCCAATGCGCACACCACCAGTGTGAGCCTAGAGAATGGGGGTGTGCTCTCTGAGGGAGGGAGAAACCCACATGCCCTGGGGGCAAAGTCCTTGCCCCTGGTTCTGGGTAGGGTCGAGGGGCACCACGCACCCTCCTAGTGTCCTCTGGCCAGACCCCTGCCCATTATTGCTTGAAGCCCCATAGTCTAATGTCCATGGAGCAGATGGCGAGGCCGGAGAAGTGCAGCGGAAGGTCCAGGGCTGTGAGTAGGCGCCTGGGATGAAGAGAGTGGGATCTGAACCAGAATTGGGGTCCTGGGTCTGAGGACACCAGTCCACCCCTCACTGCCGGCTGGCCTCAGCCTCCCCTTTCACAGCGCCCCTGCGACCTTGCACCAGCGCGGGATGGGGGCCTGGAGCCCTTCCCCGAGCTCCATGGGTGTGCAGCCCCTCTCCCCTCTCCGGCTGTGGGTAGCTCTGTCTCTGTATGTCTCTCTCTCTGGCTCTCCCATATCCTTCTGCTGGAATTTCTGGTTCTGTCAGGAGCTGTGAGAGGTGGCTTTGCGGGCACACAGGGGCTGAGGTGACCTGGGAGACAAGGCGGGCGAGCCGCAGCCCCCCATCCATCAGTGTCTCCGGCAGGATGTGGGGCTCCATAGCCCATGGGCCGGCAATGCCAGAGGCAGGTCAGCAGCAGCGGGCGGCGTCTGCCTGGGGCATGACCCCCAGTCTGTGAGTGTCATCTAGCCTGTCCCCGGACAGGCTGGCGCTGTCTTTCTCCAGGCTGGGCGGGACAGGGAGAGGAGCTCCACTATCCGCAGTGAGAGAACGTTGCCCCCCCCCCCCAAGGTCAATAACTTTTGTACCTTAAATGTGAACATGTGAAAGGGCAGGTGACTTATTCACCTGAAATATTCCCACTTCAAAATCGTAAGCTGTGAAGTGTGTGTGTTGTATGACACAGGACGTCTCCCCGTCATGTCAACTGATGAGGAGCTGGTGGGCGAGGCACCTGCAGCCTACTGCCCTCCCAGCTGAGAGTACCAGGAGGTCAGCCCGGTCTCATACCCAGCGGCCCATCGAGACAGCACTTGAACCCTGTGTGCCCGGCATGGCTCCAGGGTGACGTTTTCTCCTCACTCACTGAAACTTTACAAATGGCCAATATCTACCCTTTTACTTTCAGATTATCCAGATTTTCCATAAAGAACCTATCTTTGCTTTTCTCCTTTCAAATTCCAGCTCGTTTGATTTGAGGGTTATTTTTAAGGGGTGAGACGGGGGGTAAATAAGAACATGAGGTTTAAAAAAAATAGAAGAGCTACCACAGGCCTGATTTTTATAAAACATTTGGAGATAATAGGAGCAGCTGCAATGATTTGATGAGAGGAACTTAGGGAAATAATCAGAAGAAGATGGTTCTAAAGGGCCTTTTCTGTGTGACACACTAGAATACCCTATGATTTGAAATTATTTTTTTCTTTCTTTGTGTGTGGACTTGCTTGTGGCTTGCCTCGTTTACTTGTTTGTTTGTTTTCTGAACACAGTATCGAATCGAGGGAAGAGCAAGCACGCCAGGCTGCAGAATTCTGCCTTCAATTTCTATTTCCCCAGAGCTCACTAGATACCAGTCTGCTCTAGGCTCCTTGGGAAAAGTCATCAAATAAAACAGGCAGAAATGCTTGCACATTTGCAGCTCACATTCTGAGGGGAGGGGAAGAGGGACAGATGATAAACTGCAGATTTAATGAAAAAGGTAAATGATATAGTAAGTCAGAAAAAAAATTATGAGAAGGAAAAAAAGTAGAGGCAAACAGGAAGGCCCATCTGCCAAGAGTCCCAGCTGTGGTTTCAGCAGCCTCTTTGAAAAGACGATATTAGCAGAAGACCTAAGAGAGGTAACAGAACTTACCAGTGTGGAAAAAGAGAATTCCGGACCCAGAGTGTCTTCAATGCAAAGAGCCTGCCTATTGTGGTCTATGTCAGCGAGGAAGCCAGGGTGGCCAGGTTGGAAGGGCGAGAAGAGTTAGTTGATGGAGAGGAGACGGGAGCAGTCCTCGCCCGGGTCTTGGGGACTTGCAGGTTACTGTAAGGATTTGGCGTTCATTCCGAGAGAACAAAGGAGCCACCCAGGGTTCTGAGTAGCACAACTACAGGACGTGGATTAAATTTTAAAGGATGAATCTGGGCTGTGAGAATAGGAAAGATAGAAGCAAAGCGCCTCATTGGAATATAATCATATCCAGGTGGACAAGGCTCGGGGCCTCTTCCAGGGAGCTGGCACAAGCCTCAGTGAGGTGTGGGGGGCTCTGAACGTACTTACAAGGCAGAGTCCATAGGGTTTCTGGATTAATTAGACAAGAAGCACTTGTCAAGGAGCGCAAATAAGAATGAATCCATGTGATCTGTTAAGAGAAACGGGAGAGGAGACGCCATCTCCTCACAGAGGGAAGGCTGACTTGGAGGATATTAGTCAAGCAGAAAATCAGAAATCCATTTACTGGACATGGGTTGAAGTCTCTACCGAGCAATGAGAGAGGAAATGGCCGGAAGGCCGCTGACTGCATGGATGTCACAGGCACAGGATGTCCACAGATTACACGGTGAGCCCTGTGACTGACGGAATCCCAGGGTTTAACTTTGAGGGGTCTTTGGGAAAAGTCATCTTTAGCTGCCTTTCCTAAGCAGTCAAAGGACTGAGCAGGGGGGAGGCAGGCAGCAGACAGAAGCCTCGCCGGCAATGCAAACTCACGCCTCCCCACCATGTTCTGTGCTGACAGAGCAGGGCCTGTGTCATGCTCTCAGATTCTCAGACAGGGCGAGGTGTCCAGCAGACAATGCCATTTCCTTCTTGCACCGTGACTCTGTCCCTGTCCCCGGCACCTCCCCTTGCTGCCTCCCTGTGGCACGCATCTTGAGAAGCCCGACGTAAGTCCTGTCCTCTCAACCATGTTCTTGCCACTTCTTTCCAGGTGTGAAAACCTAGAAACGATAATTACTCCTTTAGCCAAAGTTAGTTTCATTCACAAGGGGGAACCACAGGGCATTTCAAAGTACAGGGTGGGCCGGCGCCTGTGGCTTAGTGAGTAGGGCGCCAGCCCCATATGCCGTGGGTGGCGGGTTTGAACCCGGCCCAGCCAAAGTCAGAAGTTTGGGGAGTTGGGGCAGGCAGGAGGAGCAGGAGGGAGGGGGCTGGTGTGATCCCACCTAAAAGGAACAATGTGAGGGTCTCCTGCACACCCCTGGGTGGGGGACGCAGCTACAACAGAGATCTCACCTAACAAACCCAAACATTGTAAGCTAATCATTTGTACCCTCATATTATCTGAAATTAAAAAAAAAAAAAAAGTTTAAGGAAAACCAGAAGGGCTGGTGTTTGGGGCTAGAACGAGTCGTGGTCAGAACTTATGGACCAGGGGAGTGTATGGCAGACAGTCAACTTAGAACTTGCCAACTGGTGGAGAGTTATATGGGTAGGAAGAAACCAATGTTAAAATACTTTGAGCTTAATTAGGCAGTGATTATGCTTGGTTCCCTCCTCTGAGTAATAGTGCAATCCATTTTGCAAATTGTAGTTTCTATTAATATTTCAGTCTTACGAGCACCCTATGCGGTTTGGCTGCCCGAGGGATGGTTTTGCTTCATCTTAGCGGGAGCTGTGGTGTGATAGAGGTCCAGCTGCTGAGAACCAGGCCAAAGTCAGCTGTGGTGTTCTGGGGAAACTCTTGTTCTCCTGATACCCGTGTCCCCTCTTCCCTTCCACTACCCTTGTCCAAATGCAGACGTGATACCTAGAGGATATGGTCAAGAAAATCACATATAAACGGGGTGCCTGCTCTCATTTTTATAGGAGAAAAAGCATTCCCTGTTTATTTACGTCATTATGAGTCAAGCGTTATTTTTCTTAGAGCCAAAAGCATCTATCCTTTCCTCTTTGTCCTTTTCTAAAATTAACCAGTACTCTGTTCTTGCCAGAACACGGAGAGACAAATCCCCAAGTATGGAAAGGACTTTGCAAAAAAAAGAAAGATAATAAATTAATTTCAGGGTATGTTAAGTTTCCCCCTAGAAATTGGGATCTAGGAACTAGATAGCTTTCTGGAGTCCAAAGCAAACTCCTATGGTTGCAGTCAGCACCTGATCATCAACAGGACTACAAAAAGAACGGTAAAAATGGTTCATTAGAATTAGGATCTTCTTTGCTCTTTCATGCCCACCTCATTTATAAATACATTAAGAACCAAAGCTAGTAAACATTCTGCAGAGCCCAGAGCACAGAAAAGGAAAAGTAAGTACCCCGACTTAAACATAGCCTGTAAAATTACCACTTGAGACATTGCAAATAGATTGGATCCTATCCCTGAGTTAGTAATTAAGTCTTCATTATATTTTTGGATGAAGTGCATAATCACAGGCCCAGTTTTTGTTTCTTTTTTAATTCAATGCTTTCTTTTCGAGAACATCTACCCAGCCTGATTTTTTTTTTCCTTGAAAGAAAAGAACAAGTAAATGAATTTTTATAAGAGCATTTAAATGAGGGTTGTGCAGATACACGGGAGATAACTCAAAACGGAGCAGACTTTGTCGGAAAGGTGAATGGAATCAGTCCACATGCAGATAATGAGTTTCTATAAAAGTAGTTTTAAATTTTACAGTCCTACCTTTAGATGAAGAAAAAAAAAAAGAACACTCATTATTTTCTCAACTTTTATCTTCATTTGGTCATAAGTCCTCATTTCCAACACTCCTTGGAGTATTGGAATATTTATTACTCATTATAAATAAATATATATATATATTTACGTATAAAGACATATATGTATGTAAAATATACATAGTAGGTATATATTTAGTCAATATGGCATTGAATCTTAATCAAAGGCCAACCCCCTTGGTGAGGCTGTTGTCCCATTTCAAGGTTCCCTCTAAACCCCCCAGCATAGTCCTTGGGTCAGGGCCAGTGTATGTGGACCTCGTCATCAGAGGAGTGGGACGTGCTTCTACTGCTCTTCTAAGCTTCCTTCTGAGCTCCCTGGGGGTCCCCAGCCTGCTTAGTTTCAGGGTTCAGCCTCTGTCCCTTCTGCCCATCACTATGGCTACTGTTCCTACTGGCTTTGGGATATAAGTTACTGTAAGTTACTGTCCAGCTACTGCTGGACTCAGGTTCTGGGGTCTGTGGTAAGGTGACAGCTGGCTGCAACCTGAGACTGTCTCAGCTTTTTCCCGGAGTCCTGCCTCTGGAGAAATCCCTCAGTTCTGGGCAAACCAGGATAACTGGAGACTGTACAGCTAATTCACTCAGTAGCTTTCTCTGCCGACTCCTTCATCTGGGCTACCAGTCATTGAGGCGTCATTATAGACCCCAGAAGGATACACGGAGACTTCTATGTCTTTTGGAGACTGCATCCAAGCTGAACTCAGTTATGGTGTGTGTGCAGGAGGCATCAGGACTCGGGGACGACTGTCTCACGCCTATCAGCCTCAGCCCTCCAGGCCTCCACCTCTACTAGTAAGGCAGCAGCCACCTCAGGCCTCCACTGCCACAGAACTTATATGTCTTTGTTGAGCTTCAGTCAGTGAACCAAAACGTGGTGCCTGCAGGCCACACCAGGCAGTGAACAGAGCCTCCTGGGCTGGACTCGGGGCTGAGCTGTGGAGGGAGGGCCGTGGATCAGACCCACCCCGTGTTATGCTCCGTTGTGTATAACTGGCCCTCACGCTTAGTGCCTCCTTTGCCCTCCTCCCATCCTAGCCCTTTCTAGCCAAAAGCCTTTGGTTTTAGATGACTTTGCCAAAATTGCATCTACGTCTCTATTAACTGTTGTAGTGCTGAGTTCAGAGGTGAATTCTCCCGGTGTGCACTCCCTGGGACAGATGCCTCTGACGGACCTGAAACACAGCTCAGGGCAAGAACAGTGTAATGAAAATAAACAAAACAAAAACAGGTAAAATTATCTCAAAATTATTTCCACTACAGTAAAGCGAGGTCCATCTTACAAACATTACTATTATACCAGATTTCCTTTCTCTTGTACCTGGATCTTCCTGACTCTAAACTCAAGGTCTGACACCACTTTTGCTCACAGGTTACAGGCTGAGCACCCTGCTCTACTCCTCCTTCAGAAATGTGAATGTCATCAATCAGACTGGCACCAAAACTTCCCAGAAATTATTTTACATTAGGAAACATTTCCTCTTTTAGTCGTAGGTGCTTATTTCTGTAGGCCTCTGGAAATAATTTCCTTTCACTTCCTGGTAACTATCGTTAAGGGGTAAAGGAGGCAGAACGTCTCTCGGGGAGACTTTACATCCTTAGAAACTTTGCACCAGCTCCAGCCTGACGTCCCCTGGTGACTGATGCCATCAAACTCCAAAGCAGCGAAGAACAGGAGGGTAGAATCTAATTCTGGACGAACTTGAGCAAACAAGTAATTTTCTAGGAATAAAACTGGATGTCCCTTTGGGGAACAAGCTTAGGATAAAAGTTATTCAGAGTCTTAAAACCTAATCACCAACTTAAACAAATATGAAAGAAAAAAAAAAAGACTAGTTCTACAACCCGACTTCGGTTTTCTCACAGGATCTGGACGTCTGGTTTAGCCCTTGCCTTTGCCTTATCTCAGTTCGTTCCCTGGCTTCTATTCCATTGATTTTTATACTACAAATGCCTATATTCTTTCTTGGCTGGAAATAAATGAAACTGCTAATGATTTCTGGAAAGCTCTGTTTCTCATCCTCACTCTGACTTCTGTCCAATCTGAGACGTAGGGCTCTCTATGGAAGCCTTCCTGGCCTTCCAGGCTAATACCAGCCTTCTCTTTGATCCTTAACTTCATTGCCAAAGCCATTTGATCTCTTAAAAGAAAGAATCCAGAGAGGAATTTCCTGTTTATACTTAAACATTTAAGCCATGGGCATTTGTTTAGCACAAAAACATAAGCTCAGTGACCTAAAGGTATCACACACCCGGGCAAACCCACGTTCAAATCACTTGCCTCTCTGAAGTGATTTCAAAGTGATTTTATTTTTAAGTACAAATAGAATTCTAGAGTGACAAAAACTTATTTTAAAAAAAAGAAATGTAGAGAAATGCCAGAGGAGATAACTTTCCTAGGACAGCAAGGGAAAGAAGAATGTTGAATTAGCCGTTTTAAGATTCGACAGCGGCTGCCTCCTCCTTTGATGCATCGCATGTATTAGGACAAAAGAAAACCATATTTGCTTTTGGCACTGGCGTATAGCAGCGCTTTGACATTTAAATCCCAAGGAAGGCTTAGTGCATAAAAGTAATGTCAGAAAAACAGTTATATGTTTGAAGATAAACAGAAAAGAAAAAGATAAATAATTGTAACATGTAGCAAAATCAACTACCAAGAGTTTTAAGAAGTCGTTCAGTTTTATTTTTTGCTTTTGATATCACATTTACCTGAAAAATAAAAGCAGCAGCAAATGATTTTAAAACACTTAAAATATCTCTCTGAAGAATATTTTCTGCTTAAGATAATTGTCAGTCTCAACTTGGATACATGGAGAAATTTTGATTGAACGCCAAGAACTTATATAATTGCCATCCTCTAAACCAACTATATGGACTAATAAACATTTGCCATTCCTTTTGTAAAATATCAAAGTGATCCCCATATCCTGATGGAGGAGGGTTGGAGCTGGTGGACCGGCACCCTTCATCTGCCCTTGCCCTCCAACATGCTGGTACAAGTCAGTTGTTTATTCCTGGCCATGTGTGCCCAGGCTATACCTGTTAGTGTAGTAACATAGTTTAATTAAGTACTAAGCACATCTTTAGATGAGTACAGACATAAAAATATAGTTTCCATGTAAATAAAACTAAAAGGTTCTAGAAAGATTAGTGACTAACAACAAACACAAGACCATAAGTTGAAGCGTAGGACAGAAAGCTGTGAAAGTTTGCAGAAAGTCATAAAAAGTGAGGTTTATTCACTGAGTCTCACCAGTGGCTTTAGCTATCACCGTACTTGCAGGAACCACAACTGAAAATTGACAGGGTTTCTTTATAGAAATAGTTTGTCAGGAAGGCTGGTGGATTGGAATTACAGACTTCCCAGTCACCTGTGGCTCTGAGTAGGGCGCCGGCCCCATATACCAAGGGTGGCGGGTTCAAACCCAGCCCTGACCAAACTGCAACAAAAAAATAGCTGGGCATTGTGGCAGGTGCCTATAGTCTCGGCTTCTTGGGAGGCTGAGGCAAGAGAATCACTTAAACCCAAGAGCTGGAGGTTGCTGTGAGCTGTGACATCATGGCACTCTACTGAGAGTGACAAAATGAGACTCTGTCTCTAAAAAAGAAAAATTCCAGAGCCATCCCCTGCACTGCATGAGTCATTAAATTTACATAATGTAGACTTTTCAGTAAAATTAAAATGATTACTATATATCTTTTTAATGAGCTATTTCTTCACTGGATTGCATTAAGCCCACAGTAGTAAAGAGTTGTACTATTCTTCAATCTGGACTTTTTAAAAAAAAGCAGAGTTCACTTTTTCCTTTTCCTTTCTCTATTTGAGGCACTTTTAAAATTCCAAATAATAAAGAGAAATGGAAGAGAGGGGAAAGAAAGAGAAACAATCACATTGCTCCATTAGTCAGTATGAGGCTTCATTTTTACTTCTATTAAAATTAAAAACCAGGGGTAAAAATTAAAGAATGGTATCTGTTGAATATCATTTTGAAAATAAGAAAAAAGGTTTGAAAATATTTCTTTGCTATTTAAATGAGCTATAATCTGAGAAGGAGAAGAAAGGAATTATAGACTTTTCTATGCTATAAAAAATAGTTTTGTGAAGACTCAGAGCTTATATTGTTTTCATTTTATATGCTAATTAAAAACAAGCAGTTCTCTTTGTGTGGTTTTATCTATACTGCCTAGAAACTAGTTTTAAGACAGCAACGAGCTTAACTTTTCAGATGGCAATGTCGAAAATTCTCAAAGCACCCCTTGCCGTATTAGAGGTGAATACTTTATTGTCTTCATTTTGTTTTCCAAATCCTGCTTACATCAAAAAGAATGTTACATGAGCAGGAGGGGAAGATGGAAGGAAGGGGTAAGGAACATATGCTGATTTGTCTGAAACAGTGTTTGAAAGTGAGTCCGTAATAAAATTTAGCAAATAAATTACAATATCTGAGAGGGACATTTTAATGAGTACACACATTGATTTAAATAGACCGTTATCTACAATTGTCAGAAGAGCAACCATCTATGTGCCGCCCAATTATTTGTTTTTAGGATTAACTTTGTTTGCCTCCAACGAGTGCGTGGCGCCTGTTAGACTTTTATTCCAGGAGTTTGATGATCTTTGCTTCTTTGGCATAAGCCCAGAAAAGCTTCATCAACATGAAATTTATTTTCACAGACACACTACCGCGAAGACCCCCCTCTAGGGAACTTTACAGACGTGACATCAGTGTGAATTGCTCTTTCTTAAAACTTCAGGCATTAGACAAGTAAAGAAGAAAGTGTGACTTTTTCAGAGTTAGAAACACCATCAGGCAGAGGCGAGTTCCTTTCTCAGAGTTATTATAGTTCCTTCATTAACTCACAAGGGGCATTTGTTGCTGTCCCGTTGAGGTCAAGGCCTTGGTGCCAGTCTCACAGTGAGAAGACAGAAAGATCCAGAACAGGACCTCTTCTGCCAGGAAATGTCCTCATGTAGTCATGGAGACAGTAAACGGCCCTCAGAAGTGTGAAGACCGTTAGGAAGCCGGTGCTTCTTAGTCATTACAGATAACGATTTCTGCAGGAAATTAATGAGCGGAAGATCACTGCAGGCTCCGGTGGTGAGTGGAAGCTTTATAAAGGAAGCAGGTTGCACTTACAGGAACTTTAGCCTCGATGATGAGGACGAAATGGCAAGAACATGTCTTGCAAAAGCAAAGGCGTGAGCCGAAGTAGGGAGGTGGGAATAGCTGCGCCTGTTTCTGAGACATTCGAGGGTCACCTAACTCTGCAGCAAGTTTGTGGAGGGGAGTCACAGAAAGGTTGAAACGCTGTCTTTCATTGATTCCCTCCACATTCATTGATTACCACGCGTCGAGGATAGCCTCAGCCTTGAGGGTAAGGTGTAAACTTATAGACCCTACTTTCTTACTGACCCAGGAAAAAGAAAGACATCAAAACAATAATTATTATTATTATTGGGAAAACTGGCAAATGCTGAAACGGAACTACGCATAAGGAATAGTGTCTCCCCCTCGGCCTGGTGTCAGGGTTAGGGCAGAGGGAATTGCAGAAGTTCACAAACATACACTCTGGGCTTTCCAGACAGTTGGGGAAGGACGTGTATGAATGACTCAGGCACCTGCTCTGAACTCAAGTCATTCCAGTGGGTTCTTTGGAGATTGGCAGCTACGAGTGAAGGGAGCTGGATGTTTGGGGAGAACTGAGTGAAAAAGGATCTCACATATTATCAGCCCACTAAAAAGTTGATAGCTTATCCTCTGACGAGGATGAAGTCCTTGAAGGAAAAGTCGACAACTTTTGCATCAGTAACATTTCCTCTGATCATTTTGAGCAGAAACGGTGAAAGCTGAACAGTTGCAGTGATAATAAAAACGGACAAAAAAGGCTGAACTCAGGGTGGTCAGGAGCTGGACTAGGAGAACCCAGTAGATGTGGGGGCAAGAAACATACTGGCAGAAAGGAGAAACTGGTTTCAGAGTGGAAAAAAAAAAAAAGGCTAACAGAAGATTAAGTTTTGTCTTTACTGGTCCCTGAGCGACATCTTGGCTGAGTGTTTTGTTCGTAATGATATACCAGTTACAGGCTTTATGTAGATCTGGAAAGGGGTGAGAACTACTAACAGCAATTGAACAGTGGGAAAAAGTAAAAGCAGTAAAATTAAAATAGGAGAGACTGAGTTGGATGGAAGAGCAGGTGGTGAGATACTGGAGTGAAAAGGAAGGTGAGAGGTGGTGGGATTTAGACGTGCAGATTTCAACATGGCAGCGCTAGCCACACATGGCTGCAGGGAGCTTAGGAAGCAGCTACTTCTGATGGAGGTGTGCGATACGTGTTAAGTGCATAGCAGATTATAAATAGTGTATATAAAGGAATATAGGGGTGGCGCCTATGGCTCAAGGAGTAGGGAGCTGGCCTCATATCCCAGGGGTGGTGGTTCAAACCTGGCCCTGGCCAAAAAGTGCAAAAAAAAAAAAAAAAAGCAACATAATGTATCTCATTAATAATTTTATACTGATTTCATTTGATGTTAAATACAGTATTGTTAAAATTTTTCTTTTGGGGGGCAGTGCCTGTACTGTAGCTGCCAGAGTAGGGCACTGGCCCCATAGGCTGGA
The DNA here is from genome assembly GCA_963574575.1 of Galagoides demidoff. Lineage (NCBI taxonomy): Eukaryota > Metazoa > Chordata > Mammalia > Primates > Galagidae > Galagoides > Galagoides demidoff. The sequence goes on along the minus strand of CAUYQV010084975.1, from coordinate 35,462 downwards.
CAGGTGGTGGGTTAAAACCAAGCCCTGGGCAAAAAAAAAAATCTTTCTTTTTTCTTTTTTAATATGGTTCCTATAAAATTTAAAATTACACATCATATGTGGGTATGTGGGTCACGTGGTGCTTCTATTGGACGATGCTTACCTAGAACCCCCAGCTCCAGCCAGACAGTCTGCAGCTGAAGAGGGATCTATAAGCTTGTTTGTTTGCTTTGTCCATAGGTGAGTTAAAAAATCTGGGCACCTTCTGATAGGACTCAACAAGTTGTCCTTTAGCATTGTTTTATTTCAAAGACAATTCCCTGATGCCTGTGAAACTGGCATCATTCTGAAATTCTCAGTCCCTTTTAATTAGGTAGACATCTCCTTAAGCCTGAATCTACTTGCAATACCATCTCCAGAGAAAATCTTTACAGACTTAGAAGCCAGATGGGTTGGTTTACTCCTGGAATATTAATTCCCTATTCATTAAAAATAAAATGAAAAGTGTTCAATAGGAAAAACATGAAGCCTATACTAAGATATCTTAGTTGACCACAAGTTAGAACTTTCTAGGTTCAAAGATTAATTTCTTCTACTAAAATATCTGTCAGTCGTATAACTGTGTATAAGTAACAATTTGCGTCTCAGTTAGAAATTGCTTTCAGCTGCTAAGACCAAAGACCTAATTATAGTTTTTTAAGGCAAATCTCAAGCTTATATTACACATGTAGGTGTCTGAAATAGAATATCCAGAGCTTATATGGGAAGGGCGGAACGTGAGAGCCCGTCTCTAACATTCTGCTCTAATTTCCTTAAGTAACAATCTCTATTCCCTCTGTGACAAGATGGCTGCTAGAACTCTCTTGGGCCTTTCATCTGATTTTCACAAAGAAAGGAGAGAGCCCACCTTCTCTTTCAATAGGCCTTCCTAGAACTTCCACTCAACACTTTCACATACGTCTGGTTGGCCAGGTTTAATCACAACTACAGCAAGTCGCAAGATAGACTGGGAATTACAATCTCATTCTAGGTGGTAATGTGACTACTAAAACTTTGGGGATTGTTACTAAGAGGGAAGACAAAACTATGTAATGGATTAGCAATTTCTGCTCACTTGATATCGTAAAAAGAAATAACGGGTTCTTCCAAGGTCAGGGGAATACTTGACTTGATACGGCATTTACATAACATATTCGAGTTATATATATTACATATTTTACATCAACAATTCAAAAATAAATATATTTTTCAGACTTAAGAAATAGATACTTTGGTGTATTCAAGCATAAATGAGATACAGCCTCTAACTTCAAGCATTTCATAATAGAGCGGCCAAGGAGAACATATATTCTCTTCTCCTACTGCCCTCCTACTTCAGATTCATCATGACTTCCCATTGCCATTAGGAGAAAGACCCAGGACTTAGTCTGTTCGCCTCGTGTGGTCTGGCTCTTGTCTCTTTCTGCAGCTTCCTTTTCACCATTCTCCTCCACCCCTGCTGGCCACAGTGGCCTGTGGTGTGCTTTCAGTGGGGTGCTCCCCTGCCCGGTTCTCTAGGTCTGGAATCGCTCCACCCCCACTACTCTCTTGTTTTCTTATCCTGGAGGTCTCAGTTCGTAGATGGCTCCTTTAGGGAAGCCATCCCAGGCTCTCTGGCTTAGGTTCTTTTTAACTTGTTTATAATGACACATGAAGACCATGATGACGCCCCTTCATAAGGATGGGAAGTGGACGGTGCTCCCTCCCACCGTGCCCCAAGCCTTGCGCAGTGCTGATGTGCACTATGCTCTGAACACAGGTGTCCATCCCCGAGTGGGTGACTATCACATTGGCACAAAGAGAGCTGTGAAATTAGAAAGAGGGAGAAGAATAATTCCAAATGGAGGAAGTCAGCAACACTTAATGAAAATAATTTAATTAAAACTTGGTCCTCCAGAGACAAAACAGCCACTGTCAGATGGGAAGGGGAAGGCCTGTTTTGGAAAAGTGGACAATGTAAACTAAGGCATGTGACACAGTTAAATGGGACGTTGTCCCCAATTCTCAAAAGGCCTCAAAAATCAATCTAAGAATTCACATTTTAGTCACATTCTCAGGAAGCTATTACCTTCTGGAATGTGCACTTGTGCTTGTGCTGAAATGTTTCCATACCCAGGGAGGAGTCACGTTTCATCACTAGAAGGAAATGCTGCTTCAACTGACGCCTTCTCAGAGCCCCGCGGCCACCGTCTACCCTCCCACTGTCTCTCAGAGCCCCGCCGCCATCCTCTACCCTTCCACCCTCTCTCAGAGCCCTGCCGCCACCGTCTACCCACCCACCATCTCTCAGAGCCCTGCCGCCACCATCTACCCTCCCACCCTCTTTCAATTAGTGATCAGGAAATCCTAGAGGGGCCTCAGAAAAGAGTTTACTGGAAATGTTTTTAAAATATGGTTAAGAATGAACAAATGTTCTAAACCCTTATTGGGGCAATGAACTTGGAGTGCAAGAAGATGAGTGGCTTCCATTGAAATTCACTACAGAGTGTTTTCTTCATGGAGGAATTAGATTTTAGCAGATATCGTCAGGGAACAGGAAACGTGTTAGGGAAAAGTGTCCAGAGTGAAAAGCAGCTTGTGCCAACACCCAGAGTCCCACCGAGGTCGCCTTCCCTGAAGAACTACCTCCTGGAGGAGCAGTAAGAAGGCTGTGAAACGTATTTAATAATACGATCACTAAAAGTGGTAGGACCATTAAGTTAATAAACTCATCCTAGAAAAACGCTCCGCACCTCATTGCCGAGTATCACTGCGTTCCTCTCAGGTCCTCCCCTTGGGAGGCTGTGAGCCAACGCCAGAGTCTTGTCCACCCTTCAGAGCATCTTCTCCAGGATGAGTTTGCAGACTTAAAATTGTCAGACCTCCACAGGGCAGTAGCACTGATGGTCATTCCAGATAAAGAGTTCCAAAATTGCTTTGAAGGGCTGACTAGGCTCTGGTGTCAGTGACCTTAGAGGGGACCATAGTGAGACTCAGCAACAAGCTACAGAGCACTCTTCTAGGACGAGTTTGCGAACTTAATTGAGTCATAGAGACAAGAGGCCAAAGTGACTTAGTTGGTGAATGAGTTGTGCTTACAGTCACAGGAATGGCTGACAGAGAGGGGGGCTGTGGGCTGGGGTGTTGGCTGACAGAGAGGGGGCTGGGGTGTCAGCTCCCGATGAACGGGGAAACAGGGGCTGGAGAGAGAAGAGCGAGAGGGAAATGCATCCATTTTTCTGGAGAATGAATATTTTAGTTGGGTGCCCTCCAGTCTCTTAGGTGCACCCCCAAATCATCTGGGATCTTGTCAAAAGAGAAATTCCATTCAGTGGGGGGAAAGTGAGGACTGGGATTCTGCATTTGCATCAGGCTCCAAGGTGCTGGCGCTGCTGCGGGCTCCAGGGCCACACCTTGAATGCAGGAGGTGCTGGCCTCTGCAGCTGGGCTCCCAGATGTGCAGAAAGTGCTGCTCACGTGGTGAGAAAAAGCGTCAGTGGTGTGGGCCTTACAGTGTTACTGCATATAAAATAAGGAAGCCTGTTTTCTTACCATTTCCAGGAAAAATAAACTAAAGCAGAGGATGTGAAAAGAAAACGCAATCACCCAGGACGGTGCTTGGAACATTGTGGGAACCAATTAGAGTTTTCTGAAAACGTTAAGTGCTTCTGTTTCTACCTTCCCATCCCCTGTCCTCCTTAGAGTGCCACGTCTTAGGCTACTATTAGAAAAGCAGAAAAGTGCCTTTTAATAGTTTATTGTCTCCATGTATATAAAGGACACCCACAATATAACACAGTCTCTAAGTATGTAGCTGCTCAATAGCTATTGACTGAACTATTCTTAGATTCTCTATCAGGAACTTCTTCTTAATGTGGCCCTTCCATTGCAAGGAATAGTGCAAGTCAGGGTTCTTGGTTATAAAGAAATTAAATTTTAAAAAAAGACAAAAATAAAACTTCTGATGGATTTATGAAGAAATGTGATTCTCTAGCCCAGAACTGGTAGAAAGCTGGATCTAAGGAGGCCAAGGCGAGGCCAAGATTCTGCAACTTCTCACCAGAACAGGATGTTGCAGACCAGCCCTCAGCCACCCGGAGAGCTCTCTGTGACCCTACTGCCTCCGTGCCTCCCTCAAATTTAGTTTCAGGTAGGAGCATACAATTGGCAATTGCCTACACTTACATTTCTGGCCAGACTTTCTTCCTTGGTAGAGGGTCCTATCTCCCACTTACGTTGAAATTTCTTCCTAATAGAATTATTTTCTACAAAGATCAACTCTACTAGTCCAAGTAAAGGTGACTTATAAAGCTACACATGAAACACTTAGGGAAAAAAAATTATGGGAAACTTAAAGTAGGTGTAGGTGGCATGACAGTATCATGACCATATCGAACTGAGCCCCTTTTAAGAGTGGAAGGAGGGTAACAGGTGTGAAGTGGTTCTATACTGGCAAAGTCAAGATGCGTGGAAACCTTTCCTAATAGCTGTGGGCCCTACTGAGGTTGATGCTGGAGGAACTTCCTGATTCAAGGCTGTTTTAAAGATACCCATACATGGATCTTCACCCAAATGCTTGGTGTTGATACATGGTGGACATGAAGTTCATGTGCAATTTAAATAATAATCTCTGTGTATCTGAGCTGTATTGCACTCATCTGTTTCCTTTAATCCCAAACCAACTGAATTCCTCTGTGGACAGTTTTTGTATTCTTCTAAATTCTGTGATGGGTGTAAGTCCTTTGCTATCTCAGCAACTGATCTCCCATCGGCAATCCCCACCCATCCCTTTTCAAAAGCCTCCTGTTTCTATTTGGATTCAGAGAAACTTATTTGTTTTTAGTGATGATCATTGTGTCGGCCTGTGGCCACAGGGCTATCCAGAACGTGCAGGCGTCCTCAAACCCACATGCCATCAGGAGCAAGGCCCCTCTAGGCTGAAGACAAAGAGGAGAGCCCAATGGGAAAGAGAATTAAACTAGAATCTGGCAACTGTTGAGCCCCTGACTCAGCCCTCCACCCAACTCCATAACCTTCCAGTTACTTGAGCTGATAAGCTTTTATCTCTTGTGAATGCAGATTCGTTTGGGTTTTCTGAAAGCTTTAGAACTAATATGACTTCCCTGTCCCCAGATCTGCTGTCGAGCTCCCCTTTACCATCCTTTGTCTCAGCTATCATTGCTGATTGGCCAATTGTTTTTAAATTTCTTACTTAAAAATTCTAGGCAGGAAAATCACTGGCTTGATTTATCTTTTCTTCAACATATGGTTTGTCTGCTTGGTCAAGTGCTCAGCCACAAACCCATCACAGGAGCTGGGGAGGAGGACTAGTGTTGCTTTTGTGAAGATCTCTGTCCATGTTCTTCCTACAACGGTACCAGGAGGACACATGCTGGGCCATCTGCATAAGATTCAGTTTCATACATTATATTCATTACCATCCTTGCTTCTGACTATATCACCTCAACTGCAGTTATGTGTCCCAGGAACTTAGAAAACTATAACTCATTGTGTTAGCCCATTTGAGGTTAGCAGAATTCCATAGCCTTGGTGGCTTATAAACAACAGAAATATATTGCTCACAGTTCTGGAGGCCGGGAAGCCTGAGCTGAAAGCACCAGTAAATTTGGTGTCTGGTAAGACTTCCCTTCCTGTTTCAAGGATGGCCAGGTATCTTCTTAGCTGGCAGACAGGTGAGGGAGCATTCGGGGGTCTTTTTTTTGAAGAGCCTTAATCCTATTCACGAGGGCAGAGCTTTCCCAAAGCTCTACCTCCTAATACCGTCATATTGAAGATCTGGTTGAAATACACAGATTTGGGGGAGGACATAAGCGTTTGACCTCTAACACTCATCTTTGCAGAACTACAAGGAAGTTAAATTTTAATTTTGGAAAACTTCCTTTTCTCATTTTTATTCTTTGCTTTTCCACTGTAACAATTATTATATTGAACCCATATCTGATGATGGTGAGTTTAAATGGATCAAAATTATTGTTCCTTAAAAGCAACACCAAATTTTATAAGATACGATGCATACTAATTAAAGTTCAAGGAGCCTCAGGCAAGAAAAAAAAGATAAGCCAATGATTAAGTTATGCAAAATTATATTAAATATTTCAGATTAATTAAAATCTAGAGAAAGTTTTTTAAGAGTGCCATTTAAAGTTTGCGTAGAAGTTAATGCAATTATTATGAAATGTTTGCTATCAAACTGGTTTGATGAATAAGGAAAGTCAATTAGGAGCATAATAAAGTAAGAGTGAATTCACGTTTTTTTAGGTAGATTCTTTCCTTTGTTCTATAAAAATGAGTGATAATTGTATAACAATATAATACTAATTATATGCCAATACCTATTGTTTCACAAAGTGATGAAAAGCATAGTTTTATGACATTTATTTTCTAAATGAATAATATTCCTCTATAACCCATCCTAATCATTTCCACAATAAAAGTTTCACCGGTGAGAAATCAGAAATTTGATTTCTTGTGTTTTTCCTTTCCTAAAAAGAGGAAAGCCCACTTGGATGGAGCAAGCGGTATCAGATGTGTGAATTCCTGATTGAAGTGTGGTCAGTCGCTGTCGACAGTGCCAGGGGAGTTCTGATTGTGATTCTGAAATTGATCTGCACTCTCCAATGTGAACAGATGAGCCAGGGGACCCCCTTCCTTCCACAGGCATAGAGATGTGGGGGGCTAATATAGTCACATGTGTCTAAGAATATCTGGCCGTGTCCACCTGACACAATTCGTGATTTCTGAGGCCACCATTAAGTGGGAAAAAGTTTTCCGAGCAATGCTGGTGTAAAATGACAAATCCCTCTCCCTCAAGTAACAATAGTCTGATTGGGAGCAGTGGCTGATAATCAGGATTAGCCTTTGTAAACTGGCTCGTGAAATGAGTCCATTTATAGCCTGTTTTTATATCAAAAGGGAAAATGTAGTCTAATTTCCAAATAATTGACTGGCAAGCAGACTTAGCCAGTGTTCTCTGTTAATAATCAATACAGCTATTCATAAGACAAAAGTCTTTTTTTCTAGAAAAGAAAGTAGAACAAATTAGCAATGGTCTATTTTCTTGCAAGTTGGGAAAGTGTCTACAGTTAAGAGAAAAGCTTTCGGCGCTGTCTCCCGGCCCCAAGCACCAGCTTTGTTCTCACTCGGGAACCACGTCTAAAAGAACTTTTATGACTACCCTGTCTGGCAGAGAATCAAAATTCTGCTAAACCCAGTGGTGAGGGTACTCAGTGTTAAACAGACTCAGAAATCCTGTGATTCGAAGCTTGTTTCCTAAAGACAAAACATGTCGAATCTATGACATAAGATTTCCCTCAACACCAAAACATTCTAGCAAGCTTTAAAAGGTTGAATGGTAGCCACCGTGCGCGTGAAGGTGAGCAAGTAAATAAGAAGAAGTCACGTAAATGAACCCTTCCGAGTGGCTGTGTCCAGGGGGAGCTTCCTGCCGCTGTCCTCCCGGCCTCCCGCTGGGGTTCCTGCTCACAGATGCCCAAGTGCCCAGGCCGGAGTGTGGCTCGCCAGGAGCCCACCGCTCCCCAGCAGCACTGTCAGCTGAGTGGGCCTAGCATCCTCAGATGCAGGTGCCAGCCAAGGTTATAGGAGAAACTTTTTTCTGGATATTTAGCCAAAATGGTAAAGAGAGCAAAAAAATTTTCAAAAATGAGATTGATGTCTAACACTGTCTGCCAAGATGACTTATTTTTATTTCATAACTTCATTTATAAATTGCCTTTTCAATTATTATTAAAAAATGAGACTAACGGAAAAGGAGAAGGCGTGAATGAATTAAGTTCCTCTGCCGGAGCCTGAAGTTTGGCTTGAAGTTTCTCGGAAGCTTCTCATAGTTGTTGGAGAGAAGGACCGGGTGAGCGTCCAGACCCAGCTGGGTTTCCCTGTTAGATTTTCTACCAGTATTTGTGTGGGTATTGGCTTAATATATTACCAATATTACTATGTAAAATTCAAGAAGAATTTTTCTTAATGTGGTCTCAGGTGAGATCCACAGAGCGCACGGGCCTAGAGGGAGTAAGCAAAGTCCAAGTCCTGGCAGAGTCGGTAATCATGGACCCTCCAAAGTTCTCTAACCTGGGTTCCGTCTGCTCTTCCTGACACCTGCTGCACTCAATCAAGGGTGTCCAACCTGCCATCTATGGGCTGCGCACAGGTTATTCAAGGACATTTCTTGCTTATCTGTGGTGTTGGATATCATGAAGAGTATGCATGGACCTTTTTTGTTTGCCCCTCAGTTTTCATTAGGTTTTTGTATTTAATGTGGGCCCCAAGGCAACTCTCGTTCCTCTAATGAGTGGCAGAAAAGAAAGAAGGACTGACGATCTCTGCAATACTGACAGAGGGGTCAAACGTCCTTCCTGCCCCAGACATCTTAGTACAGGATGCTTGGAAGCAGACGTTCTTCTAGATACACAAATGTACAAGTTACCACAAGTAAGTCTTTGTGGATCGTTTCAATGTTCACTGTTGATATATGGAAAAAAAAACCCTAAACTTTCTAATGGGATAAATTTTCTAAAATTATGAATGGCACCATTCATCAACTGTGTCTTGTTAGAAATGAAAGCAGTAATATGTACTTCCTATGTAAGTGCAGCAGAGGAAAGGACTGTATGTCAAAAGGTCCCTATGAGGTGTCATGAGAACACTTCCTCCAGCAGGTCCAAGACAGTCTGAAGTGCTGGTGTAAGTTTTTTTTAGAATAATTACAAGGCACGTATTGAATACTGTAAGTAGTGACACGAAAGCGAATTCTTTTCATTAATTATCGTAGTCCTGCCAAGAGGAATGAAACAGGAGAGCAATGGAGCAATGGAGCCAGAAATGAGACGTGTTCAAACTGACCCGCCAAATACTTCCTGAAGATTAATTTATTCATTCAACACTATTTATTGAGGGCCTGGAGAAGCACGATGATACTTGATACAGCAAAACATGCTCCATTCATGACCTCATCTTGTAACTTTGGCAACAGGCCGCTGGGGTGCGGGGATGGGTGTTGTAAGATGACCCTTCAAAAACATCATTTAAATTGTTATATTTTCTAGAAAATTATACTGATTTCTTATTCACTTCCTGATTTTTCAGGGCATGCAATGGATCTTAGAAAATACTTATTATTAATTGCACTCAGCATTAATTGTATTAACAATTTTCTAAGAACAGCCCAAAATTCTAACTGCAGAAGTTGCAGATAGGATTTTATAGGCGAGTACTCTGAAATTGCATCAATGTTTATAATTGAGTTCTCTGAGAATACAAAATTCATGACAAAGAAGGAGGTTAGGGAGTGTTTCTCTGATGTTTATCTCCAATAGAGGATCATAATAAAGTAATGATCGGAAATTATTGCAATTCAAGCTACACAAGAAAAGCCTCTCTCTGGAGAACACACTTAAGAGGAATAGACGTTCCTCAAAGAGTTTGGTTTTGACCTTTATGAATTATAGATCATCACTGTTTTGAATTAGGCTATTACTTCCTCATTGTGAGTTTAGCAGCTAACAGCTGAGCAGGTGCTCTGCGAAGCCGTGTTCAGCTTCATGTAAATGTTATTTTAAAAGCTCATTTCCACTGAGAAGATTTTCTGATAACCGTGTTTCTGCCAGTCACTTGTGTAAGTGTACATGAGAACACTGAGGAACTATGGCTGTGAGATCATTCACTGGAGACAGTAATAGATGGTGGATGGTATGGAGTTCCATTTCCACACACAACTATTAACACTGCACTGGAGGATCAGCAGCATTTCTGTTCCTTCAAAACATAGGTACAACATCCATCCTATTTATAAATACGAAAATTTAAATAAATAGTATATTTGTGTACATCTTCTAAATTGTATAATTAGAATTAAATACCTGTTTAAAGTTATTAAGATGTCTGAAAAGACAAGATACCTGGATATCTGATCTGTCCTGTGTTTGTATGTGACATACCCCTGTGCTGATATATGTGACATACTCATGTGCTGATACACGTTACATACCCATGTGCTGATGTATGTGATGTACCCACGTGCTGATATATGTGATAAACCCACGTGCTGATATATGTGACATACCCATGGGCTGTTACATGTGACATACCCATGTGCTGATATATGTGATGAACCCACATGCTGATGTATGTTATGTACCCATGTGCTGATATATGTGACATACCCATGTGCCGATATATATGACGAACCCAGTGCTGATGTATGTGACATACCCATGTGGTGATATATGTGCACACACATACGTATAGATACCTACACTGCTGATTAAACATAATCTGATCTATACATAGGAGAAACTGAAAATAGGTACTTCATGGTATTCCAATTTCCTTATGTGGTATCCTGAGTTTATAATAATTCCACAATAAAGCAGGCAAGCTCATGCCTCATTCCTGGGGTATTTAGACTCTGTTTAGATCCAGATAAATACACTCTCTTTAATTCAGTCCTGTGTACATGGAAGGACCAGGTCAGCAAGGTCCGTAATCCCCCATCTGAGCAGAAAATAATCACAGATAATTAAACTTAACCGTACTTGAATATGGATTACCCTATTTATATAGAGGATCAATTTTAAGTTCCAAAACATATATAGTAATCATACCACAGTTAGCTCCTGTGGTATCATATTTGTAGTAAATTTCATCAGGTTACAAAATAGCATCTTTACTTTTACCTTGGAACAGAGTTTCCCAATTGCAAATATTTAACGGTAATTTTTTTTCCCATATAACCTCACAGTATAAGAGTTTGCAAAAGAAGTCATAATTTTCTTTGTTAGAAATCATTTGTAGATTGGGCTCCTCTGCTGGCTAGTCATGGAAGGAAGCAGATGGTTGGACTGAGTAGCAGTGGCCAAGGCTTTAAAGGAGGTCACTCTCAGGCTCTGAGTGTCCCCGTGCCAAGCTGAAATCTGCAGACATTTTGACTGATGACCTCTTCTAATCGCAAGACATATAATGGAAAATAAAAGGAACACACAGACCACCCTTTAGGTCCTTTTCCCAATTTCCTATGTTGGGTTTTTGTGAAACGCCTGTAGTTGTTATGAAAGTGATAACAGGGTAGAGGTGTCCCTTAATTAAGTTTGCCTAACTAGGCTGATGTTAGTTTTTTCAATATCATAGAATCAATCAAGCAGTAATTTATTTGAAAAATCGATTAAAATGCTTAATATTTTAATAATTATAGAGCACATACTACTTCTATTTTATGAAGTGGTTCTAAAACCATTTTTTCCCATTGTGGTATTTTTAAGGAATAAGCAATTCCCTAAACATCCCCTCCAAGGACATTTCCAGACTGCTGACCCATGGCCTCTTCACTGTGCAGATTTTAATATCTGGTTCACTGCCCCATGCTCCAGGAACACGTCTGTTGTATTCTTTGGAGTTTACAGTGCACGTAGATCACTCCTTCAACAAATTCCTCTCTTAATTGCCCCACCTCCTGGCTGCCACCAACATCCTCCCACAGGTCTTAGCCTTTCCCTTCCAAGGCCACCCTCTGATCCTCAACATCATTATTCACTGCAACCACCACAGTTTTGTAGCTCTGTAAATGTAACAACAATATATTTTTCCTAAACCTTCTTCACTCATCTGCTCACTTCCCTTCCACCTTAATTGAGTCCCATGTTCTCTCATCAGGACGACATACTTGCCACCCTCTCCATTTCCTTGGTCTTCTCTCCTCCCATAACACTTGCCCAGAAAATACTAAGGCTGATTGGGAGAAACTTCCCTGCTTCATGCTCCCCAGAGGGAGGAACGTGGTTGGGGAATCCACACCCCTATGCCCCATTTCCTTCCTCTCTTCTTTTCCCTCCAGACCTTCCATCTTTCCTGCTCTCCATCAGTGGATCCTGTTTCCCAGTTCTTTAAAATACCAACTTCTTTCTTTGTTCCCTTTTAAAGAAGCAATAATCATTGTTTTTGCTTTATTTGGGGGTCATTCTTTCTGAACCTATTCCAAAAAGGCTTTCTTCCCCCAAGAGTAGTTCTTGTCGAGGTGCCAGCCATTGGCCACCACGTTACTAAATTTAATGGGGGACTCTCAGTCCTCATCTTGACTTACAAGCCGCACTGGACACAAGCCGTTGCTTCTTTTTTGAAACATCAGGGTGGATGTTTTCTTAGTATCTCTCTCTCTTGCTTCTCCTCTCTTCTCATTTAAATTTCCCCTAATTTTGTTCATTTCTAAACAGTAGAGAATCTTAGTTTCCATCTTCAGATGTTTTCTCTTTTCTATCTGTGTGCACTCAGTAGGAGACCTCGTCCAGGCCTTATCTTCCATCCTCAGGTGTGTCCGACCTGTGCCCCCAGGCCATGCGCTGATTTTGTGAGGAGTATTTTTAACTTCTATGTGGGGTCCAATATCATGAAAAGTATGCACAGACCTTTTCGATGGTCATGGTGTTTGTTGTTGTTGTTGTTATCACATTTCCTTAGTGTTTTCCTGTTTAATGTGTGGCCTCGGACAACTCTTATTCTTCCAATGTGTGGCAGAGAAAAAAATAGTTTGGACACTGGTCTGTGCTTCTAACTCATAACCTTTATCTGCAGCTCTATCCTTTCTTTTGAGCCTTAGACCTCCCACACATGTAATAATTTTATAAGCATCTCAGACTCTTTGGTTCCAAAATCAAACTACTCTTAAAATAAATGTTCCTTCCTCAGTTTTCTCCATCTAAGTACAGATCAGCTCCTTTCATCTATTTGCTCACAACAAAAACCTTAGCTGCTTCTTTGGCTCCTCCTCCTGCCCCTCCATCCAACACGTAACTCATCAGCAAAGGCTCCTCTCACAGGTGCATCTAGAATCCACCTGTTTCTACCCCCACTCAGGCCACTACTGCATGGATTGCTGCCACAACTGCCCAGGGACAATTCTGCATGCCACCTTGCCCTGTAGTTGACTGTGCAGTCAAGTGTTTGATCTCTTCTGCTGAGCAGAGATCTTCAGTTTCCACTAGAGGACTCCAAATTGGTTGGACACCTAGTTCCACCAAGATGCATTTCTGTTTTCTTCCTGCATCGATTGGGCAGAAATTATTCAGAAAGAAGATGACTCTAAAGACATAGCACTTTTACCTAAAACTCTGATTTTGTCATTCATAGAATATCTATCTGTCTCCTCTGTTTGTCTGTCATGTTTTAAGAGACCTGGGAATGTGGCTATTCAGTGTCTAAACAAGGGAAAAGCACATGATAGACTTTTAGTGCATAAATAAAAAATGTGGTTAAACGAATGGGTGAAGGAGAAACATTTCTATTAAACTCATCCTCTAAATGTAAGGGACATAAAAAGCACCTCGAACAGAGAGAAGGCCAGGAGGGTTGTGATAAGTGGGTGTCTGGATGTGTTTGTATTATAAAATGAAGTTCCATAGATGAGATAATAGAAAAAAAAAAAGGAATTTATTTCTAATGGCCCTGGAAGCTGAAAAGTCCCAAATCATGATGCCTGCAGGACTGGTGTCTGGCAAGGGTTGCCCTTGGGCTTCTGATACGACACCTTCCTGCTGCATCTTCAAAGGAGAGGGACGTTCTCACATGGGGGAAGGGAAGGAAAGGCCAGAGAGAGGTAACCTCAGCCTCAGGCTGTTGAAGTTTTTTTTTTTTTTTGGGGGGGGGGCCGGGGCTGGGTTTAATCTGCCACCTCTGGCATATGGGGCTGGCGCCCTACCCTTTTGAGCCACAGGTGCCCCACTAGAATTCTTTTTGTTTAAGACAGGATTGCTCTCTGTTGCACAGGGTAGAGTGCAGTGACCTCATCACAGTTCACTGTACAACCAATTCCTGGGCTCAAGTGATCCTTCTTCCTCAGCCTCCTGAGTAGCTGGGACTACAGGTACCTACACTATGCCTGGCTAATTTTTATATTTTTTTCTGTAGAGACAATATATCTTTCTTACTTGGTTAGTCTTGAACTCCTGGCCTCAAGCAGTCCTCCCCAGCATGAGCCACTGTGCCCAGCTTCCTTGGACCCTTTTATAAGGGTGCTACTCTCATTCAAGAGAGTGGAGCCTTCATGAATTAATCACCTCACCTCCCAAAGTCCACACTTCTTAATATTGCCACATTGGAGATTCAATTCCAACATGAATCTCAGAGGAGATGCCATCATTCAAATCATAATAGTGCAGAAATGGATCTTAACTGGGAGCATCTGGAAGGGCTTTGCAGAATATAGATTCTTTCAACAGGTAGTGATAAGAGAAGAGAATGTGGACAATGTCATTCCTTCAGAGCAAACCGAGGAAAAGCTGAATGAGCAGGAAGACATGTTTGAGAAAGTGAACAACAGTTTGGCTAAAATATAGAAAGAAAACCATGAGGTCCACATTCTGAGAAGTTTGGTTCCTAAGGCAGAGACTGGGCATGGTAGGGGGTGGGTAGCTTCTAAGGAGAACCCCAGGGTGCATCTGGAGTGCACGGCATTCACTTGGAAAACTGGTAGAATTCAATGGAAGCCGCAGTAAAACACGTGGAGTACAAAAAACAGGTCTTATTCAGGGATGCTTTCACTATTTACAATGCAGATACATGTGCTCTCTGCCTGTTACTCCTTTTCCTGGAGGACTCCAAGCAATCAGCCTTTCTCTTTCCTGGGTTTCAGGACCAGGCCAAGGTTAAAGCTGCATTAGAGGTTAGAAATGGCCCCATTGTTTTGTTCATGATTTCTTTCATTTTTTATATGCTCACTTAAATACATAATTCTTAGAAGCGAATGCTGAATGAAAAGGCGTAAGGCAGGGGAAATCCAGCATTTGTTTCAAGTTCTAGGTAAATAAAAAAATAATTAAATTCTCTTTCAAACATAAAAATTTTGATAGCAAGGAAAGGTACAAAGAAATCAAAATAAATCCCAATCTCATGGGCTCACATTAAATGAAATAACAATAATAATGCATCCTAATTTGTCATTTGACAAATGGGAATCTGGGGAGAGTGAGGCAATCACAAATTAGTGTAGCTCAAGTTTACCTATGCATAGAGACTCCCCAGAATAGTCGAGCCTACTGTGTACCCTCAGGACCTCATCCCCAGCATGAACTTTAAAATGCACTCAATAAATGGTTGCTAAATGATGTTGCTCTTATTAATTTTATAGCTTGCTTTTGCAGTTAATAATAACACCACTTTATATTGCTGTTGGTTACCTTTGCTTTTCAACCAGATAGTATAAGGTAAAGGGACCATTTTATACTTTTCTTGAATCTCACACACTTCTCATTTATTGGTTAAAATTGGCAATATAATTAGCATTACACACACTGCATTGAATTGTATAGACATCTTCTTCTACTCCAGAACGGGAGAGTCAATTTAGAGTAGACCTTTCATTTTGAGTCATTTATTATTCAGTCTGTTCTGCATAAGCCCTCATTTTTTTAAACCAGATTCCAAAGACCATTTATAAGTGAATTCTCTGCCTTTTGGTCTGCCGTTACTCACTTAAAATGATATACGCTTTAGAAAGATAAAGAGATAAGGCCAGGCACGGGGGCTCATGTCTATAATCCCAGCATTTTGAGAAGCCGAAGCATGAGGATCATTTGAGGCCAGGAGTTTGAGGCTGCAGAGAGCTGTGGTGGTGCACAGGCAACAGAGCAAGACTGAATCAAAGAAAAAGAAAGATAGAGATAAGAGGGAGAGAACAAGAAGCTACCTCCTTTTAAAGAGAGTCCTGTCTGTGTGGTGTCTGCTCTTCTAATGATTTGTTGGGCTTGGTTTTATGTGCTAGCGGTGAAAGTGGGGAAGAGAGACGTGGAGTCAAACTTTGATCCTATTTCTTCTTGAGTTCCTCACCCAATCTCTCCCTAGTTCATTGTGAGCCTAGAATGACTTCATCTAGAATGACTTAAAAAAATGCATTTTATGTTGAACTACAAGAAGGGCCTACCTTCTGTCAGGTCACAGTCTGGGAAGAAAGAGATTTGAAAATGACCCAGTTAATTGGCTTGATTATAAAATGTTGGCTTTTAGTTAGCAGAATTTCTTTTTAACCAGATTTTCTAATTATTTGAGGATTATCTCATCTGTTCAGTGCAGCTACTTAGGACAGAAAAGCCTGTGTTCTAAGGGGTTAATCAGAGGTACACATACATACGTGTACATATATGTGAGTGGGGGTCAGTGCATAATTTTTGAGACGTGCCATTTTACCAACACAAGATAACATTTACATGAAAAATAAACAAGAAAACTCAGTAAGCACTTAGCAGGCATTTACCAAGTGCCCGGTAGACATAATATGACCTTCTACATATAATACGTCCATGGCCTGGATCAGCTCCCAGGCTAGTGGAGGAATTAAACATATTAAAAAAATAATAATTGTAGTACATTATAGTAAGTCTAACCAAGGCGTGGACACCTGAAGATTTAGGGAGTGTTCCTGAGGACACTGAGTAGATAAAATTCATGGGCTGAAGGGAACGGCGTGGGCAGCAGCTCCCCAGGGGCAGTGTGTCCTGTGTCCTGTGATCGGCCCGTAGAATCCCAGACAGGTTGGTTTGAGCAACTGGAAACATACCAATGCTGACCATTTCTCATTTCTATTTTGTTTGGGTAAATAAATATTCCTTCTTATACAACTGGCCACAAATATGACATGAACTCCGTGTAAATCAATCAATAAAGATATTTGTTTGTCCTTCCCTCCTGTGACAATAGAGGTAGTGTTTCGTCTCGCCATCTCTTTTGGGACCTGTCTCTTATACCTTCAGAGAACCCTTGCACGTGACCTTTTTTTCCCTGTATATTGCACTGCTAGGTCTGACCAAATCTCTTCCATCAATCCCAAAACATGCTCAAGTCTGTCCCACATTAATCTTGATTCCACACAGACGTCCCAGCAACCTGTGCTGCCCCTTACAATAAAACTTTCTAGAAGAGTTGTCTGCCATTCAACACGGCCACTTAATCCCAGACCACTCCAATCTTGCCTTTGCCTTATCACTGAATCAAGTCAGCTCCACAAAGGTCGCTAATGACCGCCATGTCTCTTAATAAAGACTTCTCTGGTTTCTTTTTTTCTTGCTGTGCCTCTTAGATACATCAGGCACTATACATCAGGGTTTTTATTCTTGAATCATTTTTTCTCTACACTGGTTTCCAGGACATCACACTCTGATGTTTCTACCTCTTTGAATGCAGCCCGCCCCTGCTCATTTTCTTCCATGTGACACCCTTAATGTCGGTGCTCTAAAAATGCCCAAATTCAAATTTCCAATCAAAGCTTGCCTTTTAATATATCTGGGTTTGTTTAATATGCATCTCAAGTGTATTTTTCACCTTTCATATCCGAAAATCTGGCCTCCTCCCCTTGTGTTCTGTGTAAGAAAATACACAGAGACCTATCTTAAGCTTTATGCTGAGGGACCATGAGAGACATATTTAATTTCTAAAATACTTTAGAGCAGTTTCTTAACTTCAGCATTATTGACATTTGGGGATAGACTGATTGTTTATTTATTTATTTACTGTTTAACTAATTTTTAATTAAAATATTAACCGTACACATTTATGGGGTGCAATGTGATGATTGGATATACAATGTGGAATGCTTAAATCAAACTGATTAATATACCATCACCTCACTTACTTATTTTTTGTTGTAAAACATTTAAAATTTGCTCTTAGTTATTTAGATAATTTCTTGTTGCGGGGACCTGTTATCAGCACCTCTGCCCTGTACCCTCCAGGTGGCAACAGCGCCCCCTCCAGGTGTGATGATCAAATTGTAGGCAGACATTGCCAAGTGGGTCCTGGGATGAAACCAGGGGACAAATCAACCCTGACTAGGAATGACTGCTTTAGAGGGAAGACAAAAAGGAGCTGCTTTTTTAAACAACAAAAAATCACACTGAATTTTTCATGATGCCACCAGAACAAAACATTTAATTTAAAGCAAAAAAAAAAAAGAAAAGTAAAACAACTATCTGGTCAGTGAAGCTTCAGTTCAGGTACATGCCTGAAATGAATAATATTAAGTATCACTTATAGGCCATCACCCTCTCCCCCATGAGCGACACACTATTTATTTTTTCAGCTGTCCGAGGCTCCGTAAAATTTTCCCTGTCATGATTTGTCCAGTTGAGAACCAAGAAGCTACATTTGGGCTTTGCTGATAGTTCAGCCTATTTCCACACCATTTCTCTCTTCTACCCCTTAATCTCAAAACAGCAGTCACAGTGATTTTTGAAGTCACAGGCTCCTCCTGTCACCCAGTGTCTCCCAGTATTTCTCTCCAGGGAATGCCCCACCCGTTTCACTTAACTCTTCATCCTTCAGAGTCGGGCCCAGACATCACCTCCCTACAGGCCCTTCCCCGAATCCCCAGAGTCCCCGTGTCTGTTATGCTCTCAGAGCCATTTTCCTTCCCTTCACTGTGCTCATCTAAATGTATTATTAAACGTACATTTGTATAATTCTTTGAACATTTATCAAACTCAATGGACTTTAAACAAGTTTGTGCATTATCAACTCTAGAATATTAGTCTGCTGGAGGGACACATAGAACTAGATTTTGAGTAGAAAGATGGACAGGTATTGGGCACATGGCACAGGATTAAAATCAGCATTGTGCTAAAAAGGGTCCTCAACATGTGGTCACCCACAAAGTTTGAGACAAACTGGTTTAGATGGTAGAAGCATTATGGTTATTTTCCTCCACTGTACAAAATGATATGGATTTTAAACTGAAAATTCTACCTGAAGCTGATTGGAGTTGGGATAAAGTTGTAGACAACATATAGCAGTTAATTTCATCATAGGGTGTTTCCATCCCTGTTTGATCTTCAGAAGAAAGGGTTGTGGCCTTTAGGGTGTCCTGGGACAATTTTTCAATGGTAAGGGTGAAAACTCACATTTGCTTTGTGAATCGGTAAAAAAAGAGACCTTTCAGGCAAGAGTGCTAAGGATCGATTGTGACATTTGTTTGGGGAGGACATGTTGTAGATTTTAAGCTGGAATGTAATGTTACCTATACAATTTTCAACCTATCTTGAGATTTTCATGTTTTCACATCAATTGACATTGGTCGTGAGCCAGCTTGCTCCTCCATGCCCTGCAAACTACAATCCCACAGTCTGCCTCTGGGTATTTTCAAACTGCCTGTGGGTAGACAGGGCAGTGTTGATGTCTGGGACTCGGTGACTGCCTCGTAGAGAGGAAAATATCAAAATGGAAAAGCAACTTATTTTCTTTGATATGCCTTCGTGTTTTATGACCTAGGTAGGAACAATGGCAAAATTTTGACATGTTCAAACATTTCGGAAGCGTGAAGTTAGTATCTATGAAAATATCAACACTTTGTTGCCATTTAAATCATACTTGGATTTTAAAGTATTAGAAAACTTTTAACACTCTCTATAAATACATAATCAGTCCATTAAAATAATGCAGACTTAATTGGAATGGAATAAAGAGGTGACATTGAGACTTACTGAAGGTCACAGAGCCTGTGTGTTTAGAATTGCACATGTAAAATGGGAAGAAATATTTTCCTGTGACTATTCAACTGTGTTTTCCTGTTCACAGTTAGACACTTTCTCTTTCTGTTAATATGTCACAATTGCTGAGCTTAATACCTTTAAGAAATAATTTCCCCTTACCAATAATAATGTTTTCTATATTTTTATATGCGCTTATATGCTTTTGGTGTATCAATCTAAAGTACAATTTAAAATAGAATCCTGTGTGCGACCACAGGAAAACTTTGTTTTTCCTACAACTGTATTCTCAATAGTCTATAAGACTATTTCAAAGTCAAATTGGACATTGCCTACCATTTAAATATTATATGTCTGTTTCGTCTTAATGTTTGAATTCTCTCTTCTAATTTTATACTGAGTAATAGAATTGTCTAGTACTTTTCAAAGGAAAAAAATCAAAAATAATAATATTGAAAGGATCATAGTATCAATATGTGTTTGTATAGGTACTTTTAATAAATACTCTGGGTAGATTTGCTGGGCATATAGTTGATTCATCTGTGTTAATGGGGAGAAACTAACAACCAAGGAGGAAATCTGGCTTTGATTATCTAAAAGAGCGGACCCTTAAGAAATCTCTGTTTGGGCTTGACGTCTATATAGCTCAGCAGCTAAGGCGCCGGCCACATACACTGGCGCTGATAGGTTCAAACCCACACCAGGCCTGCCAAACAACAATGGCAACCACAACCAAAAAATAGCCGGGCATTGTGGCAGGTGCCTGTAGTCCCAGCTACTTGGGAGGCTGAGGCAAGAGAATCACTTAAGCCCAAGAGTTTGAGGTTGCTGTGAGCTGTGATGGCACTGTACTCTACAGAGGGTGACATAATGAGACTCTGTCTCAAAAAAAAAAAAGAGAAAAGAAATCTGTTTTTCCTTTCATGTATTTTGTCACCTCAGTTGTACACAGCGGGTTCTGCTACTCTGAGAAGTTCCAGCACTTCAAGTAAACTTCCCATGCCAGGAGGACAAAACTCGGGGGTTCTGGGCAGCTGCCCACACTCACCGGCTCCCTCGTTAGACAGTGGTAATAACCCCAAACGGGTTCTTCTTCTAACTCCCACACCACACATTCCCGGGGTCTTTCCTGTGGTCCAGGTATTTGTGTGTGAGGGTCAGAGCGGGGGACACTTTGGATTCTTATTCATTTTCTCCGTAGCTTTACACTCTTAGTCTACGGCAACAGGAGAGCGGAAAGTGAAGTTCATTGTACTGATTCATCCAACCCAGAGTTCTGAAGGAAGCATTTTGTGCAAGGTCTGTTTTAGGTGATACAGAAAATGCCGAGATTTTGAAATGTTAAGTTTCTTGACCTGTAAGATAAAATTCTGCCCAGGGAAGCATAGTCCCTAAAAGTTTTGCCGTAATAAATGAGAAAAACCCAGGGCAGGTTGGAAATCTCCAAATAGACCTGCACAGGCGCCACTGCAGCAGCAGGGCCCCTCCCCAGCAGGGCCTGAGACCAGGGGGTCTGGAACTTCAGCAAGCATCCATCCAGAGCACTGGGAGGCCTTCGTGAAGCTGATCGCTGGACCTCATCTTCAGAGTTTCTGGTTCAGCAGGAGAATTTGCATATCTTATCCGTGAGCAGGTGACGCTGACCACACTTGGAGGCTCACTCTTGCAGACGTTAGCATCTGAGCCCACGCATCCATGGACTGGAGCAGGAAGCAACTTTCCGTGCCTTCATCCACGAGGAATTTGTGACTTAGCAAGGCTGATATTAGGACCTGGACATTTTAGCTGGTTTTGTATCATTTGCCTTATTCCATCCAAGTTTCTCATGTCTTTTCTGATCCGGTGTTTTTAGGCTGCAGGCCTAAGGGCAGTTAAATATAATTGGTGTGGTGTTCGCTTATCAAATCCCAAAGCCAGTTGTTTACATCCTTGGTGCTAAGGTTTCCTCATCTATAGAAGGGGAATAATAGCATCTACTAGGATTCTTGTAATAATACATAGAATGTATTTGAAGCACTGGCTGACAACTTAGTCAAGTCGCTTTATTCTGCCTCTTCCTTGTTTTTTATTATTATATTTGATTTTTTTATAATTAGCTCTTGAAGGGATTTAAAAGGCTCCCATATTGCCACTCAGATATGCTGATTTATTAATTTATAATTAAACCCCTATAAGCACTGAGGTAACCGGAGCAGTAGCCATGGTTCCCTCTACAGTGTCGTCCTACAGAGGACCCTGCCTGGGAAACTGAAGCAGAATCAGAGCCGTTAGGAGCAGCGAGAGGTCCTAGTCCATTGTTTAATTAAGTGGTTGGGTAATGGATTCTTCACTGAGGAAACATCACATATACCAAATCGGGGAGATGTCCGTACTGACCACCTAGGGAAACTTCTCCACCGAGAAGCATTGACAAGGAGTGTGCGTTGTTTTTGTTTGGTTTTTTGAAAGATAGAGTACAAAGTTACTGTAGAAATTTTTAATTGAAGTTTAAAAGTTATATTTGGGCAATGTTTCAGAGTTATGAAAAACACTGTTACCTGTGTAATATGGCCTGAGACAGTCGGCCATGTCCAAATGAAACTAAAAGCAGTAAGAAAACAAGCAGCAGAGAAGAGAGATGACCGTGAGATGGGGCCGGCTGTGGGGAAGCAGGCGGGCGGTGGGCAAGGTGCCCGGAGACGTTAGCCAGGACAGCCGCATAGAGAGAGCGCAGCTCAGCCAGCTCCGCGCCTCTCAAACACGGAGATGCGTATGTAATAACTCGGGGGGACAATCTCCAGAGGCCCTTTGAGTTTGCTAAGCCCCTTTGCCCACACACACACACACAAACACAAAACATAAATTAATAAATTTCCTCCTGTCTGGTGTCCTATCTTCATGACAGGTGGTTTTGCAACTTAGATCAAATCTCCTCCCAGAGACGGGGCGTGGGAATGCCGCCTTCTCTAGTGATTACGTTTCAACAGAGCAGCGCCAAGGACCTCAAGAGAAAGGCATCCCTGGGTTAAAAGCGGCAAGGTGCTTTTAAAGAATTACATCTCCATTGGGGAAAGAAAGAATTTACCATTACTAGTTCTCTGGAGTACGCGGTCAGAGAAAGAAGCCAGAGGCCAGCAGTCGGAGGAGCCGGGAGCTTGGTCCAGCCGGGGGCGGGGGGACACGCAGGCCCTCTGGGCCAACACTTGGGTTTTATATCACTTTAATCGCACAAATACTATGAGATCTGCGCATGCTTGCCGCGAAACCAAGAACAGAGGGGTTGCTGAGGTGCTATGAACGTCTGATTACGAAGTGAAGGGACTGAAGAGGACACGTGAGCCCACGAGAGAAGGCACGTGGGCTGGTCACCACACGGCCGAGCACAGGACCGGGCAGAACCAGCCGAGAGAAGGAAAGCACAGAGAGGTATATATTTTTTATTTCATATACAGCTCTGGAGTCAAGCCCACTTTCTGGAAAAATCCTTGGCTGTCTCATGTCAAGGTTGCTGTTCCCAACAATGTGATGGCTTTTGTACCCAATATCATAAACTAGCTGTGAGGGGACCCTGCTGGGCCACCATACTGTAGCTGTCAGACTGGATCCTGGTCTGGGACACTCACGTCCTTGGTGGCTTCATGGGCTGATCTGCTGTAGTGTTGCTGCCACAGTGTCACCTGCTGCCGCCCAAGAGGCTGGAAACTGCTCCAGTTAAGGGAGAAAGTCACAGCCAACTCATCAGCCGACTTTAAATCCTCATTTAAAGCCGAAAACCTGCTACCCGAAAGGTGCTATAAACAGGTGGTTCCTGAATCCTATTTAAGGTTGATTTAGAATTATGTTATCTCAAGAGCCCTTGAGATTCTCCTGTCTGTTTCTAAATGAGTAAACAGAGGCCTGGAGAAGAAACATAATTATATAAAAGAAAATAGTAGACTAGTAAAGGGACAGAGTTCTAGAAATGAGTTCCTGGAGCTATGAATGGCCAATCTTCCAGAGACCTGAGAAGACTTCAAGGACACGTTTCACACAAGCACGAGGCCCGGCTGTGTTCTAATTCCGACTCTTCCCCTTCCTGTGTAACCCCAGGGAGATTCATCAACGCCACTAAATGTCAAGTTTCTTATCTAATTAAGGCTGGGCTGGGCTGATGGAGTCCCTTTAAAGTTCTAGCATTCTGATTCCTGTTTGTTTTGGAGGTAGGCTTTTCAATAAGCTGGACTTGGGATTCAAGCTATAAAACATTGTGAAAGTATAAATTCATGACTCTTGAGATGTTTGTTTCTCATCCACAGAGTATGAGCCTTACGTCCAGCACCACTTGTTACGATGATTCCTAAATTTCAGTGGCTCGTGGCACATAAATCTGTTTGTGTGGAATAAACTCCAGTCAAATATTATTACAGAATTTTGGTGTTATACTAGTTCATGTAATATAATAAAATTAAGACAGTGGTTCTTAACCTTCCTAATGCTGTGACGTATTTTCATTGTTACAAAGGGGTTGTGACCCACAGGCTGAGAACTGCTGAATTAAAAGGAATTAAACTGAGTAGTTAGGATCAAGTGAAGGAATTTTGTTTTGGTTACTATTTTGCTTGTAAACTCTGCTGTAATAACAATATTTCTACTTCACGATGTAAGAAATAAAATGTCCCTCCCTGGAAGATTCACTGTGCAGGTATTAAATATATTCAGAATTAACCACCTATATAAATTAATAAATATAACATTAACATATTATATAGTGAAGTAAATATTTTTACCACTTTAACCACGTAAATAAATAAATAAATATAAAGTTAACATACATTGAAGTAAATATTTTCCTGGGCAAAAAAACACACCAACATTTAAACACAAATTAAAACCATAGCAAGAGCTTTAAAAATGACTTGGTGCCTGAGAACAGAAATTCTTCTAAAAGTATTTTTTGTGTCCGTTATGACCATTCTGTTGTTACTCTGCCTGGTTTTCTAGAGCAGAAGGACCAGAAATCATCGTTCCTGCTACTTCTTCAATGGTTCATTCATATTTATCCAGGTACTATACACAGTATTTAATGTTACACCTGACTCTCCATCCCTCATCTCCAGTAATGAATCCTCATTAGAGATGAATAATTTGACCTAGTGGGGAAAGAGCCTGCCAGAAATTGGTCCTCACAGTTAGACACATTTTCAGCATCCAACTCAATGTTTTCAACATCACAAAATAAGGAGAATTGACTGTTTCACAATTGCCCTCAAAATTTCATGTACTGTTCTTGTAGTCAAACTAAAATTTGATTTCTGAAAAGGTAAACAAAACTGGCAAGCCCTTAGCTAGCCTAACCAAGAAAATAGAAGACTCAAATATATAAAATCAGAAGTAGAACAGGAGACATTATACCTGATACCACAAAAATGCAAAGAATCATAAGAGATCATTTTAAAAATGACTCGCTAAACGATTAGTTGACACTTAAACAGGTCTGCAAATGCCTAGATCCTGTGAAATGGGTTCATTCCCAGAAGTATGAGATGTGCCAAGACTGAACTCGGAAAAGCAAAAAACCTGAATCTGAAAAAATCAAAAAATATCAATTCAGAATATTGAATCCATCATCATAATAATAATAATAATAATAATAATAAACCTCCAAACAAAGAAAAGCCCCAAACATGTGGCTTCACTGGTGACTTCTACCAAACATGTAAAGAAA
The DNA here is from genome assembly GCA_963574575.1 of Galagoides demidoff. Taxonomy (NCBI): domain Eukaryota; kingdom Metazoa; phylum Chordata; class Mammalia; order Primates; family Galagidae; genus Galagoides; species Galagoides demidoff. The sequence continues at coordinate 10,289 of CAUYQV010084975.1, read as the reverse complement.
AATTCATACCAGTCTTTCTCAAACACGTTCACTAAACATTGAAAAACAGTTTCAAACTCATTTTCCTGGGTATGAATTAGAGCACTACCAAAGCCAGACAAAGACGTCACAAGAAGAATGCTACAGGCTAAACCCCTAGATGAACATGAGTGCAAAAATATTCAGTAAAGTACTAGGACACGTAATAGCATATTAAAAAGATGACCAAGTAGGCTATATCCCTGGGATACAAGGATGGCTCGACATCTGTAAGTCAAAGTGATAGGCCGTTATGTGTTTCCATAATGAAAGATAGAAATCACGTGATTATTGCAACACATGCAAATTAGACACAGAGGAATTATACCTCGGCACAATAAAGACCACAGGTAACATCGTAGTCAGTGGTGAAAACTGGAACCTTTTCTGCTAACATCAGGAAGAAACTGGATGGTCACACTTGTCACGTCTAACTGGATGGTCACACTTGTCACGTCTACTCAACAAAATGTATGTTTTTGTTTGTTGGGGGGTGGGAGTTTTATGATCACTAAAAACACAATTTTTCCACTAAAAGTACGATTTTTACAAGTCATAACCCTGATAAGATTGACTAGGTCTGCAAACACCCAGAGCGTGTAATTCGATTAGGATATATCATAGATTTATCAGCAGCGTAAGTTAAAAGTAAGTCGTTTGACACAGGGTTACACACATGCACTTGGTGTGATCAAATTTAAATTCCAGAAGGTGACTTTTTGCTTACTTTATCTCTGCCTCCTGGGCCAATGCTTTGAAGCAAAAGATAAATATAGTTATAGTAATAAAAATGAAGGAGCAGCTTTGTTTCTAACTTTTCCATAGATTATCGTTCACTTAGTCAGAAAATTTTTGTTTCATTCCCCAACTACTGTAGTCACCGTTGGGTGGATCTATTTCCCTAGGCAATCGATTACATAATTCTCATTTCTTTTATTCTTTGTCTTTTACCTGAGTGGTATTAGGGACGTTTCTTACAGGCCTCAAAAGTGCGGCATTAATTTGTAAGTTTCTTTTTAGCTCTTTTGAATTCTCATCTCTCAATTACATGGCAACATTTTAAGCATTCTTCTCTGCGTAGTCCTAGGAGATCTGGGTAAATAAGTGCACAGACATGTCTGGGGCTTCATGTCCCCTTTATATGTGATTTTGGGTCCACCAATTATAAAACTTTATAAAGAGTATAACCCAAATACAATATTAAAAAAATAAAAAAAAAACAACTTTGCAATTGTTTGTTAGCAAAGCAGCTGGCCGTGATTCTCTTCTAGGAATACCATCCCCTCCAAGAAGCAGAAATGTTCTAGGGACCTTTGTTTGCCACTCGTTCCTGATTGCTGTTGGTTTTTATTCATCTTTTGATCTCATTTTCCCATGCACCATTCATATTTTTTAGCCCCAGTAAAGAGGTTTGTGCAGGGTCTTGTTTTTGTTCCCATCAGTCACTTAAAAGAAAAGACACACAAAGGCAAGGGCATCAGTCACACTTCTGAAGGCCCCTGAGAAATTATTATTTATGTGTCGGTAGTCAATCTATTCCACCCTTTAAAGGGCAGAACTGCTAGATTAGAAACATGGTTAGGAAAACATATCAGTCATTAACCGTATCATTTTCCCAACAAAGGAAAGCAATGTAACAACTGGCCAGAGCCAGTGGTAATTTGAGAGCCCAAAACAGCAAGAAGCAATGGCCCAACACGGCACAAAACAAGGTGCCACGACCTTGGCACAGGCTTAAAATAATGTGCTGTACATAATTGTCCTCAAAAAATAAAAGTGAGTAAAAACATTCATTTGCATAGCTAGAAAATAAAAAAAAAATCTTACAATATAGTCCTTCGTGTTTTGTGCAAGAAAGAATCTGTTTGCTTTAGAAACCTCATGACTCATTTCTTTGAGTCTCATTCCTTTTTATTTTTCTGGCATCATTACCCTTAATCACTAGGAGGGAAGTTAACACAACTAAATTTTATTTGGTAGGTAGTTAAAATTACATTACAGGTTCTCCAAAAGGGTAGCTCTTCATAGATTATTTAACAATAAACGCTTCTCAAAAAACTCCATCTCAACAACAAAAGAGGAGCTGTGAGAAAGAGCCAAAGAAGAGCCGGGGGGGCGGGGGGGCAAGTTCAGGAGGAGCGCTCAGGGGTGGAGGTCCAGGTAAAGGATGCTGCAGAACCAGGTTGGTCCTCCCACCAGGGACAAGGACCCTCCTGCTTTATGATTGATGCTTTAAAACTCTCATTAACGGGTGTTTCTCCCATCTTCTGTGCTTTTTATTTTAGTGTTAATTTGAGTAAATACATTTAAAAATAAACCTAGCAAGGCATTAGTATTAGGGACTCCTTGGACATTGAGAAGGAGCCTCTCCTGGTAGGATTAGCTTGGTTAGGAGACCGTATTGCAGATTTGATCTCAGGATCATGAACCCAGCAATTTTATTTTCTCATTGCATTTGACGTTAGACTTATCAGAATCGCCTCCTGCCTCAGTTTTCTTATTGGATGTTGCACACAAAAAATGGACTTATTAGTATTCTTTAGAGGATAAAAGTGTTAGAACATTGCTCAACAGAAAGTACTCAACAAATTTTAGCCATCATTCTTAGCATTACTTTCATTTTCAGCAGATATATAGTAGTTTATAAAATTATGCAGTATACATTTGAGAGGGCCCAGAATCACTTTACTCTCTTTTCAGAAAATTCTGTTCATGATACTCAAATAACCAGGAAGCTGCATTAATTTGAGATGATTCTTCGATAAGCAAAAATTTTAAAAATGGAGAAAAATATCTGGATGATTGCAGCGTATATTTTAATTTGGACTCTGGAGAGTCTGATCAACTACCGACCACCTAGAGTAGCCCTGAAAATGTTGGGATATTGGTTAACACGATCATCAGAGCAAGACACACCCTCGCTCACTCTCTCCTCTCTCTGGATAAATAAACACTGTTTGATTTTTGAGTTTTGTTTTTCTATCTGTCTTGTTTTCTAGATTTCAAGTGGCACGCTGCCTCCTGTTGACATCCTTTTAATTCCTCTTACGCACTTATGCCATTGTTTACGTTACAGTTTTCATTCAAATGAAACAAGGTGAAATAGGATCCATTTCTTCCCACTTTTAGCTAGTTGAGTGCTGCTCCCTTACTGTATTCCTTAAAAGGGTTGCCGTTTATTTCACTTGTCTGAAATAAAGCTTGGTGTTTATCTGGGGCCAGAAGTCATGACGTTTAGTTGGCCCACGCCATCGGTGATGGAATCAGCAGGGATGAAGGGTTAAGAAGTTAGAGACCTAGCATATCTATATAGACAGGTCTTCCACGGTTTATAGCCAGAACTATGGGCAAATTCAACTTATGTCATATCTTTCTTACATTGAGATGAGAACCCAATTTTTCCCAAGAATACCATCTCAAGAAACTGTTCAAATTTTTCAATTAAGCTAAGCTTTAACGCATAGTGTTTTTTAGTTAAATTCTTATGCTACACACCAACTGGTGAGGACTCCCAGTGAGGACGTGAAAAGCTGTGGGCAAAGTTTAAACTGCTGTATTTTCCCAGGACATTAATTGTGATATAAGATAAATCTCAGGCCTTCTGCATAAAAGACGTAGCATGTTCGATTAAGAGTACTTTAAGGCATCTGATAAGAAAAGCAAGGTCAGTGTGACCAATCAAGGATGGAAGGGAGAACAGGATGACCTGGAATCACACCCCACAGAGCCTCATAGGCTGTGGAGAGATTTCCCGCTGTGTCCTCAGTGGGAAAGTCGAGAAAGGCAGGTAAGAAGGGAAGTGGGGCAACTAATAGTTGTTGTCCTTTAAAATCACTATGATTCCAATACAAAGAACACATTCAAGAAGAGACAGATTTAGCTATGGGGCAGATAAAGACTGCTCATTGTTTTGGCCCTAATGACCCCAGTGTTGACATACATAAGTGACTAATTCAGAAAAGTTTAGGAGAAGCATCTGTAACCAGCCTTCCCTCGTGTCCCTATGCACATGTTCTTCTACTTGTAAACACATCCATTTATTTCCATGTACGTATGTATGTTGATATATATCTAATGTGTTTATTTTTGGAATGCTTAGCAAAAATGGCATAAAAATCATGCTGAAATGTTTACAGGAACTACTGTACTTAAGGTGATAGTATTGGGGGCAGTTTTTATTACCTTCTTTACATTTTTCCTTTTTCTTATACTTTGTAATGATTTATTAATGAGACATTATTAAAATTCAATTATAAATGTGGCTAGCATCAAGAAAGTTATAACTAATTCAAGTTTTATAACCCCAAAGTGTTCCCAATACTTTACTCAAATACAATAAAGAGCTTTTAACATTAAAATAATTCTTTAAAAAAAGGCAGATTCTTATGTTGTAGGTTCTCCAATTTGTCTGTGAATTATTCATAGCTCTTAAAAAAATATCAAAGTAGCAATGTTTGCTATGTCAGATTTAAATCAATGCCCTTTTCCAGTAAATGACACTAAAATTCAATAATGCAATTGTTTAAAAATGAAATTAATGTCAAGGACGCGAAAATGAAAAATATATTTTTATTTCCCCATTTCTTCTCTTTTGTTTTGGGATGCAAACAATCTTCTTGCCATTTTTGCTAGTTTTTATTTTGAAAACAGTGTTTTAGATAAATGATCTGTAGAACGCTAGATTTGAATCTATTGAGGGCCAAATTAAATTTTAAAATGCACAACTAGATTTTCTTTTTAAATTTTAACAGTAACTTTCCCCCTAGATTATCTGTGTGCATAAACTCTCTAGAGCATTCTCAGACACTCTTTCGGTTTGGGGTTGGATGCTACATAGTGTTAACCAACCCTAATCAAAACCCAACCAACTCTATGTGTTTGTGTATCAGCATTGTTTAATAACAGAGAGTCTTACGATAATAGCAACACCCAACACGTATGCAGCAAGCAATTGAAAAAAATATTGGTTCTTTATCCTGTCCTAAATGATACATACACACATGATACTAAATAGAAAATGCAAGAAGAGATGTCTTCGTACCTGAGTCGTACCGGGTACACACACCTGTGCCCACGATAATGTAACAGGGAAGATAGGAGGAACTGTCATGAAATAACTCAATCTAGAAGATCACCTGACAGTTTGGATTTATGAAAATTTATAAATGGTAAAAATTAAATTGCATTTTTAAAAGTTGACGGTTTAGCTCTCTATGTCTGCGCAGTTGGTGCTGGCTCTGCCCCACCGGGTAACTTGTTATTGCAATCTACTGTCACGTTACTTTCTTCCATGGTCATTTTTGTAAGTTACTCTTTTAAATAAAGTAGAAACTTAAGCATCTTTTTGCAAATAGTGCTAAATCACAAAAATGCTAATATTCTGTAATGCTATATGAAGCTAATGAACCAGAAATTTGTATAACCAAAGGTCAAAGCAATGAATCTTAATGGACAGATAAGGATAAATCATTTAATCTGTGAAATACTCCTATACGTGTTGAAAGTGCAGCACACCCAATGTGGATATACCTTCTCTGGGTATCTGTATTGTCTGTAAGAGGCAACCTTAGCCAAGTGCCCAGTGCAGTAGACATTTGCTGTCTATCTGTAACCAGCCTATTTCTTTCAAAGAGAAATGTGAACATAGAATGCAAAGTCACGACCAGGGATGGTGTCATGTGTTGGGTGAGTTCTCAACACATGGGGCTCTGAGTGATGATCTCACCCCATCTAGCATGGGGTCCCAGCTCCGCAAATCTGCTAACGTAGTCACTGTGCTCTCTGCCCTGAGTTTGGGGATTGGCTGTGATGAGTGTTCGGGCAGGTCAGCACTGACCTTCCTTCAGAGAAGACGATGTCACCTGTAACTATGCAAAGTGAAGTGAGCTAACACTGTAAGAATTGGGGAAATCAAATTCAGTGATGCAGTTCCGCAGAGGAAGTCTCAGATTTAAGACGTAAGTAATAAATCTTTATTTAGTGGAATTATTTGCTTCAGGTTTAAAAGAATAAAGACAGATAGTTCGGTTTAAAATCAGGGGGAAAACACTGGCTCTTACATTAGAACTATTAGACTCTCTACCTCAAGTGACTTGGCACTTTTCTTCTCTTTGACTCTGAAATTGTGTTACAGGTTCAGGCTTAAAATTACAAAAATTCTATGTTCTTGAATCCACAGCTTTGGTTCCTCAGTGTTTAATTTGTCACCCGCCACACCGATTCTGTATCTGACTGATCTTGCTTGTGCCTATTCGTCCCACTCTGGTCAGTGCTCTAGAACACAGCTTTGGCCAGTGCATTCCTCTCCCTTCCATTCCTTTCTCCTTATGATAAGCAGATTTCTTAAAAGCCCTGAAGCAAAGGTGTCTTGCCCTGATCCCCAGAACCTGTGACAATGATCAGATGTCATTCAGGATCAGGTTATATTATATTGCACAGCTGACGTGAAGATTATCCAAATGTGTCTAATGCAATCACGTGACTCCTTAGCAGCAGAAAACATTTTTCCTGCGGATGACAGAAAAGAAAGTCACAAAGATTAGAAATGTGAGAACCCAACCTGCATTGCTGACGTGAAATTGGAGAAGTTTGTGTGAGAAAGGACCAGGAAAGTCCCTTGGAGAGGAAATGGCTCTGCCTCACATCCAGCAAGGAAACATGCTCAATGTTACAGCCACAAAGAACTGCAGTCTTCCAACAACCTGGATCACCTTTGAGACAGATTCTATTCCCAGTGCCTTCAGATAAAAGCCCAAGGCAACCAATCTTGATTTTGGAATGTGATACCCTAATCAGAGAAACCAGCCAAACCCACATAGACTTCTGACTTTTAGAACTGTGAGATAATAAATTTGTGCTGTTGCAATCCCGCTGACAGTATAAAAGTTACACGGCATCTGCAGCTTTGAGACTTTGCGAGGCTAATCTCTCTGGGGTTAGGGGATATCTCAGGGTGGTTTTGATTTGCATTTTTCTGACAATTAGGGACAATGAACATTTTTTCATGTGTTTGTTGGCCATCTGTCTGTCTTCTTTGGAGAAGGTTCTATCTATATCTCTTGCCCAGTGCAAACTAGTACAGAATCTTTGGAAAGAAGTATGGAGTGTCCTCAAAGAACTCAAAGTAGGCTGGGTGCAGTGGCTCACACCTATAATCCCAGCACTTGGGAGGCTGAGATGAGTAGATGCCTAAGCTCATGGGTTCAAGACCAGTCTCAGACAGAGCAAGGCCTTGCCTCTAAAACTAGCCAGGCATTGTGGTAGGTGCCTATAGTCCCAGCTACTGGAGAGGCTGAGGCAAAAGAATCGCTTGAGCCCAAGAGTTAGAGGTTGCTGCGAGCAATGATGCCATGGCATTCTGCCAAGGGTGACCGAGTAAAGTGAGACTCTGTCTCAAAAAATAAAAACAAAAACAAACAAACAAAAAAGAACTCAGAGTAGACCTTCTACATGGGATCAAATGGAAAGTCTACTTTGAGTAGTTAGAAGAAGAAAAATAGTCATTTTTTTTTTTTCAAAAGGAAGGTCTATTTGAATAGTTAAAAGGAAAAAAATAATCATTTTTACCATAAGGACATATGCCCTAGAATGTTTATTGCAACTCAATTCACAATTGCCAAGATGTGTAATCAACCCAAATGCCCATCGACTCATGAATGGATTAATGAACTGTGATATATGTATACTATGGAATACTATTCAGCCATAGAAAAGATGGAGACTTTACATATTTTATATCAACCAGAAAGGAGTTGGAGAACATTATACTTAGTAAAGTATCACAAAAATGGGGATTCAGGTATCCTATATACTCAGTATCTATATGAAACCAATAGATGAACAAATATATACTCACACAAGAGAAAAACAGAATTAAACTCCAGTTGGAGGCAGGGGGTAGGAGAGAGGGTGGTGAGGGAAGGGGACTGGTGTACTCTGCTCTAATAGGACAATGTAAGGGTATGTGGCACACCTCCTGTGTGAGGGACACAACTACAACTTGGACTCTACTTAATAAAAGCATACTATATAACCTCATCTTCTATACCCTCATACCAAACTGAAATTAAAAAAAATAATAATAAAAAAATTTGTACTGTTTAAGTTTCTGGTTTGTGAAATTTGTTACACAGCAATGGTAAACTAATACATCCCCCGTTCTAGCTATATTCATCAGATCAATCTTTAGAAATGGCTCTATTTATCTTAATATTTTTTCTGTATGGAAATGTACATGTTTTCTCAATGCTTTAGATTAAATCTGAAATCTTTATTTTCATTTTAATGTATTCCTGAAATTAGACCAAAATTAATTATCCTACCATAATTGGTGCTATTTTTATTGAAGATGCTTTCATAACACTTTTCTGCATTTGACCTCTGACTTATACCATGTTATAATTTTCTATATATTCACCTATCACCCCCATTAAACTGGATACTAACTCCTTAAACACTGGAATGCCATTTCTAATAGCTTTAAAATGGCCAAGATAAAATGACCACTCGAGATCAGTGAGTTTATAACCCTGCTCACTGGTGAACCTCACCGTCCTTTGACCAAGTCATGCTTGCTCCTGCTCCCTTATCTTTGTTAATGCACTTCCCTTAGCTGCGGCATCCTGTTTCTTCCACTGTGTAATGATATGGAGAAGGAGTAGTCAATATACAACAGTCAATATGCAGATTCTTTATTGAGGCAAAAAACCACTCTGGATGAATGCAGCCTTACGTTATTGCAGAACACAGCTAAAAGTCTGGATAGAAACAGGAAGACTAGGCTGGAGCCTTACAGTCTCCTCAACTCCAGAGGGGTATAGTTCTTCAAGGATTGATTGATTGATTGCAGCTTTCTTATGCATTCCTCGAATAGAACAACCATACTTTCACTTTTGGGGGCTACATCTGTTAGCATCCTGTTGATACGGAAAGTGTGCTCACGGAACCGAATTTGTATTCAAGTTTCACGCATTTTAGAGAACATAGCTGTCACACTACTCATCTCATCACTGTTTATGTGACTCAGATTTCCTTGAGCACCAAGCTGGAGCTAAGACAGAGTGTGAGTCACTGCACGACAAGAGAAAACTTTCTCAAGGTCCTAAGGCTAGAAGGTTATGACCCAAGACTGAAATCTGGACTGTGCCATCCTCACTCCACCATCCTCTTGCCCCATAAACTCTCACTCACTAACAGCCCGGGGTCAGAATTCATTACATCCCTTCAGAGCAGTTGCTATGGTTTGCATATCTATTCTAAAATTCATGTTAAAATTTAACTGCCATTGTAAAAACACTAAGAGGCCTCTACAAGGTGATTAGGCAATGAAGGCTCCACCCTGATAGGTGGATTGGTGCCCTCATAGAGGGCAAGGTAGGCGCCTTCTTCCTCTCTTGCTTTGCTACCTCTGCTGTGGGATGGTGCAGCAAGGACCTTGCTAGATTCTGGTCCCTTGATCTTGGACTTCTCAGCCTCCAGGACTGTGAGCTAATAAGTTTCTGTCTATTATAAATTGTCCAACCTCAAGTATGCTGTCATAGCAACAAAAATAAGACAGTGGTCAAAATGGGGGGTGGAAAAAGAATGAAATTGAATAAAGTGTTTGAGATAGGTTTCTGAATACAAGTGTTAGACTATAAAAGGGTTACACAGAATTATACTTGGACAGACATACCAGATAGATGATAGATAGATAATAGATAGATAGATGGACAGACAGACAGACATGTGAATTATTTCTGTCTATGTCCTAGATATGCCATGCCCTAGCTTCTCAGTAGATTCAGTCTTCTAGATAAATCATTTGTAATACAAAACCATACCTGACCTTCTCAGGTCCACAATTTATGGTTCTGCTGCTACTATCAGTGGAACTTTGATGCTGATTTTCTAAACCAGGAATAACCTTTAGATGATACACATATATATGGTTGGTGAATTATTTGCAAAACCACTCAAGGAGTTTTGTTAAGCAGTTCAAAAGTTGTGTTTTTTTTTTTCTGTAAATCAGCCTAGTATAGTACAAATGAAAAGAGATAATGAGAAAAATATATATGTGTATATATATTTATACTTTTGGCAGTTTTTGGCCAGGGCTGGGTTCAAACCTGCCACCCCCAGTCTATGGGGCTGGCGCTCTACTCCTGGCACCACAGGCACCGCCTTTGAGAAAATATTTTAACATTTACATGTGATAAGAAGTTAGTGCTGAACTTTGCAAAAGGCAGCTTTACTTGCTAATTAGATGTATTATTACTCATAATGTATGTGTG
>CAUYQV010084974.1:0-13167 GCA_963574575.1 Galagoides demidoff | reverse complement strand
GCCATGGCATCACAGCTCATAGCAACCTCCAACTCCTGAGCTCAAGCGAGTCTCCTGCCTCTGCCTCCCAAGTAGCTGGGACCACAGGCACCCGCCACAACGCCTGGCCATTTTTTGGTTGCAGCCATCATTGTTGTTTGGGGGGCCCGGGCTGGGGATTTGAACCTGCTACCTTAGGTGTACGTGGCTGGCATCTTAGCCAATTGAGCCACAGGCGCCAAGCCTATTATTATTATTTTAAGACAGAGTCTTGCTCTACCACCTTGGCTAGAGTGTGATGACCTCAGCCTAGCTCACACCAACCTCAAACTCCTGGGCTCAAGCTATACTTCTGCCTCAGCCTCCCTAGTAGCTGGGACTACAGTTGCCCACAACATTCCCTGGCTAATTTTTCTATTTTTAGTAGAGTTGAGGTCTTATTCTTACTCAGTCCTGAACCCAAGCATTCCTTCTGCTTCAGCCTCCCAGAATGTTAGGATTATAGGTATGAGCCACCCTGCCCAGGTTGGTAATTTAAATGCACCTCTTAGACGGGTGATCTTGTCCATCCAGAACATTCTCTATGATGGCCATTGTAATTCTAAATTATTTTTGATAAGATGTTGCCACTTTTGTCAATATTTACAATTTCCAGGACCATGATTTTTAGACAATATTTAAAAGGCAGGCATACTAAAAGGTGGAGTACTCAGTTCTTCAGAACCTTACTTTCTCAGAGCTGAGATAAGAGCCTTAGAAACATCATGAAACATTATTGGGAAAGCATCCTGTTTTTAGAATGTGTTGTTTTCACAGTGTTGCTTGTTGCAAGGAAATTTTCTTGAGGCTGATGGATGACCTAGTGTCAAAATAACCTATTCCATGACCAGCTTATTCTTTCAGGAGTCTTACTTTTAGGTGGTAGGTCCTCTAAGAGCTTTTAGGTACTCTTCCATGTCAATCAGTCAAGTTGTGGCTCTGAGGTTGTCTTCACCAATTTAGCCAATGATCTTTCCCTGTCTTAGTGGGCAAGAGGAAGAAACAAAGAGGAAGAACCCAAATCCCTGTGAATTTCTGAAAGACAGTGTCCAGCGTCCTTTGCAGTAACTGCCACTTACTGTAATCACTGTCAGTTGCCTTTTGGAAGTGACCCAGCAATAACTGGAAACCACCACAGGTCATGTGCTCTGCCACAGCACGACCCTTGGCACCCTAAAGCCAAAATAATCAGAACTCGAATGTAAAGAGCTGCTTTCTCACGACCTTGGGGGCATAGTGAGGAAGACAGAGGACTCTAAAGGAGCCAGGAGCACCTCACTTGCTTTTTTCAAGGGTTGTGGGGTTGTCAGAAGTATCCTATAGGTCCCTTCATGGTTGCCAGAATTGTTAAAGAAAAAATTCAACACATTTACTCTAACAATCTAGTAGCCTTTTATTGATAATTAATAAATCAGGAAGCATCTTATTTAGAAAACAGCTAAGTGCTCGGCTGCAATGGCAGAACAGGCAGGAAAAGGTAGCCAGAGCAGGGCTGAGGAAATAGAATAATATTCAAAAGTGAATTGGTTACATCAGGTTACTTTCCTTTTAAGAGTTAAAGCAGGGGGGCCACCTCATCATGCTGGTTCAGGTTGACTGGACCCCTTCTAATTTGTTGCTATGCATCTCCTGTTACTGGGGCAAAGGGGATCTATCTTGAAATACTCCTGCTTCCTTAAAATTTCAGTTTGATTGTGTCACTTTGCATGAGTAACTCCGTTTTGGTCTGTTGGGGCCTGGTGTAGAAGCTTAGTCCAAAACAGTGATCTCCCATAAATTTTAGTCAATACTATTATAATAAATAGGTAAATATATAATAAATAGTTTCCTGAGTTCCGTAAGCCACTCTTGCAAATTGAACCTGAGAAGGGAGTCATGAAAACCTCTAGTGTGTAGCCACATTGGACAGAAGTTTAGGTAATCTGGGGGACTGCTATTTGAAATTGGTATCTGAAGGGGGGACAATCTTGTGGGACTAAGCCTTTAACCTGTGGGATCTGACACTACATCCAGGTATCAGAATTGAGTTCACCCAGTTGGTGTGCACAGAGAATTGGTGGAACATTTGATCATAGAAGTAGTCTCTGCTAAGCGTGGGTGTAGAGAAAAATTGTTTTTCCTATATAGCAGCCTATAGTCCTCCTGGGCTCTCCTCTGTTCTTCTGGGCTTGGGAAATGCTCTGCCCGAAGTTCGCTTGAGTCTCCTCTCCCAAGTTTGGCCTGTGGACTTTTAGGGTCTTTGTAACACTATGTGATTAGCGCTAATTTCCTTGTGTTGCCTCCAACAGAGTGAAAGCTTTCTGAAAATAAGGGGAGGCTTTATTCAGCTTTTTATCCTCCTATCCTAGCCCTGGCACAGTCTGTGTTTTACAGCGCTAGCCAGTCACTTCTACCACAGCCCTGCACAGCTCCCTCCGATGCTTGTCTCCAGGAGAAATGCAGCCTCACCTTTCTCCACCTAGCTCAAACACCACATCCTGCAGAAGCTTCTTCAGAAGCTAAAATCAGGTTTGTCTCACTTTGCAGGCTGTTGCCTCTCTTCTCAAGAAGCTCAGTCTGGGAGGGATTCAGAAGGGCACATTAGTGACTACAATGCTCTGGAGTGCTAAGAGAATTGTGAAGGATTTTCCCAGGGGCAAAGTGTTACTGAGTGTCCTTTCAGGGGACCAGTGTTGTTCAGGGTTCCACGCTACCTGCTTCCACAGCAGTCTCTTCCAACCTTTTTTATCTCACGGCACACTTGAACTTACAGTTAAACTTCTACTGCACACTTCAATTATGTTGCTTAAAAAAAATAAAAAGAAAATAATATACTTACCGTGCTTTCAACTTCTTTCAAAAATAATTTACTAATGACCTTTAAATTTTTTTTATGGCACACCTAAGATCCTTTCACAGCACACCAGTGGGCCATGGCACATAGGTTGAAAATCACTATTGGGCTTTTCATCACAAAAGTGCTGGGCGGCTCGGCGCCTGTGGCTTAAGTGGCTAAGGCGCCAGCCACATACACCTAACTAAGGTGGCAGGTTCAAATCCAGCCTGGGCCCGCCAAACAACAATGACGGCTGCAACCAAAAAATAGCTGGGCATTGTGGCAGATGTCTGTGGTTCCAGCTACTTGGGAGGCTGAGGCAGGAGACTCACTTGAGCCCAGAAGTTGGAGGTTGCTGTGAGCTGTGATGCCACAGCATTCTACCCAGGGGGACAGCTTGAGGCTCTGTCTCAAAAAAAAAAAAAAAAAGTGCTGGGCTATTTTACAACTCTGCAGAAATCCAAGTTAACTTGGGGAGGGCTGATGACAGCACAGATGTTTTCTGTCTAAAGTATAATAAAAAATGCAAATGGTTCCTGTTCCTGGCAATGCAAATGAATTTTACCCAGCAGAGAACAAATCTTTATAAGCCCAATTCTCATGTGAAAATAGTTATAAAATCCTACTGGTTCCCTCCTTAATGAATAAATTAAACAAACAATTGTTTATCCTATATCTGTATGTTTCATGATTTCACCATTTGGACAATTATCCTTTCACAGTGGTATCTCTGATAGAGGTAGTGATAATTATTACTTACTGAGCACATATTCTGTTAGGCACTTTGCTGGAGGTTTCAGATTGTATCTTATTTAATCCTCCTGGCAACTCTGTATTTGTCCTATTCTACAGGCGTAGAAACCAAGGCCTAGGGGTTAAGTACTTGCCTAAGGATGCATAAAGTGCCATATCTGTAATGTGTATCCAGAGGCCTGGGGTTTGACACAAAGATTTGTTCTCTAACTGCACTGTAGCTATAAGAGCAATTAAAATAAAATTGGGGAATCAGGTAAGGCTTTTTAGAAGAGAGGACAAGAACCAAATTCAAAGGATGCAGAGCAGGTACAAAGGGAAAAGGGAAGAATTTCCAGGTATAAGTCAGCTCTAAGAAATTCAGTTGGTGGGTGGCGCCTGTGGCTCAAAGGAGTAGGGTACTGGCCCCATATGCCAGAGGTGGCAGGTTCAAACCCGGCCCCAGCCAAAAACTGCAAAAAAAAAAAAAAAAAAAAGAAAGAAATTCAGTTAGGCTGGAAAACAAAGTGTGGACCGACAACTGACAAGAGCTAAGACTGAAGAATGAAGCTCAAGGAGGGCCTGTGAGTCAAGGCAAGGAGTTTGGACTTTATCCTCAAAGGATTTTAGGCAAAGAAATGATGTGATTAGATTTGACCTTATTATTTTTATCTTTATTATATTTGTTTGAAGTTATTAAAGTGGTATAGGCTTATTAGTAGTAGTACTTAAAAAAGGAACAATGCTGAGATATTTGGCCCCTGTAGAAAAACCATTTTGACAGCAATGTTGAAGGCTGGACTGGAAATGGTGAGTGAGATCAATCAGGGAGGTTATTAGAAACCAAGCCAATTGGCAGGGAAAAATAAAAGGAGGGGATGGAAAGGAGGAACAGTAAACTAGTAGAATCTATGTGATTTGGCAACTGATGAGGTACGTGGAGGGCAGAAAAGGGCAACAGGGAAGGGCAGGTGCACCAGCCAGAGCCCTCCAAAGCGCCTAGCTCAGAAGCTCCCCACTGTAGGCCTGTTTATTTATTCTTAGCATTTGAGATCAGAGATAGTACTTGGAATTTAAAAGGAATAAGGCTGTTATCAAGTCCGTACTGCTCCCACTCTGAAAAGCATGTAGAGTATGACCAGAAGCACTCAGGCCCTCTTCTTTTGGCATCAAGCGGTTAAGAGAAAAAAAATGAATGAATAGAAAGGAAAAGAAAGATAAAGTTATGAATTATAAACCTTCTCTCAATAATTATGCACATACAGATTGCCGGCACACCAGGTGACTTTTAATCCCAGTCCAGTTCCCCTCCTGGCCTTCTTAATGGCTTCTGGCCACTTCCTCTTGGGATCTGGCCAGAGTAAGCTCAGGAAATGCAAAGTTTTAATTCTGGAATCAGTAAAGCATATTAGGAAAGGAAATCCTCAGTGAAAAAAAATCACATTATGCATTTCAAAGCCAAGGGAAAGAATTGTAAATTAGACTGTGAATTTGTTGGGGATAGAAACCACTTTACTCACTTCAGTGCAGGACCTATGTGATTGGTTTGGCCATTACTCACCCTCAGGGTCACCCAGGATGGATTTGGTCTCTTCCATCCTTATGTTTCCGAAGCAAGCTTCAGCTTTAGCAGCTGTCTCCGGTCTTGCTTTTGTGCTCTTCTGACAGCAGGGGAGATACCCTGCCAGGACAAGGCCCAGCTAAATGGTATTTTAAATTATACCCACTTCCCTCGGATGGATCAGGTGATGGGACTATTGAAGGGCCTTTGTAAACTCTAGTAAACGGTATCATTCCCAGCTGTTCTCTATTCAAGTTGGTTCTGTAACGACTTAACTGATGCTTGCTACACTGTATTGCACCAGTGTGCCCTTGGTATATTATACATGGGTCATCATCAAAGTTTTGAGATACATAAAAATCAAGAAAGGTAAAATTCGCGCAGATGGAAACAAATGACACACATTACCACGCACTCAAACAATATGCTGTGTATTTTCACTCTTAATCCTCACAATAGTTTTATCACATTTATCAAAGAGGCTTAGAGAAATCAACCTGCTGAAAAATAAATTTTTTAATCCTTTTATGCTTTCCCAAGACATGGTTAGAGTTTTCTCTGTGCTAGCCCAACACCGCCATTGCTACATGGTCTTCCTTATTTTGTTCACTGCTATATCCCTTGTACTCAGCAAACAGAGCCAGGCATATAGAAGGTGTTTTAAAAAAAATACTGGTTGGTGAATGAATGAAGGCTGATCTTATACACTGCTCTATTCTGAAAATGCTGTTTTCCTTACAACTTACTATTCATTGCCTATTTCCCCCTACCAGAGTGTAAGATGCCCATAAAAGCAGATTATTGTATTTTGTTCACTGCTGGATTCTCCAAGTCTAGAACAATTCCTAAGACATAGTAAAGGCCCAATAAATATCTGTTGGTGAATGAACAAATGGTAGCTGTATGGACAAGAAAATTCCACCCATCTTTTTGTGACATCAGTGTATTTTTTTCCTGATGCTGCTATCAGTAAGAAAATGCTTGAGAACAACCACAATACCATGCTGTGGGAGACTGGGGAGTGCTGACTGCTCTGGCTTCCTGCGTCACACGTTCACTTGCAGCTCAGAGATGATCAGAAGGGGAGCCACATTAGCACTGGGTCCAAGAGCACTGCCTGTGGGAAGGAAGCAGTGGTGGCCTGTGGACTCCACAGCTTGGTCTAGCACCAGCAAATCATGACTTCATTCCACCATGCTCTTGAGTTCCATGTCATACTCCTTTCACCAGAGTGCAACTCTTGGTGGAGCAGAAAAAAGCAATCTGCTTGTAATAATCATGAGGTGCATTTTCTTAGGAGTCGAATGTCTCTTGCCAGAACATTTCCAGATTTAATGCACTGTTTTTTCCTCTTCATAAACAGTAGTACGTGCTACATTAAATATTTTTAATATAAAGGTAACCATCACATTAAGAAAATTTCGAACATACAGGCTACCTGTGGTGGCTCATGCCTATAGTCTTAGCACTCTGGGAGGCCAAGGCTGGTAGATTGTCTAAGCTTAGGAATTTAAGACCAGCCTGAGGAGGAGTGAGACCCCTTCTCTAAAACTAACAGCATTGTGGTGGGTACCTATAGTCCCAGCTATTTGGGAGGCTGAAACAAAAGGATGACCTGAGCCCAAGAGTTTAAGGTTGCTGCTATGATGCCACAACACTCCATCCTCCATCAAGGGCAACAAAATGAGACTGTCTCAAAATAAAGAACAAGAAAAGAAAGAGAAAAATTTTAACATGGAAAAAATATAGAAAAAGTCTTGTAATTTTACCATACTCCCTAAATTATAATTTATTTTTATGTTTTCTTATGTGTGGGAAGATATTTGTATTGTCATACATGTGCATACTTCATGCTAGTCTGTGTGGTTTTTCACTTAGAATTATGCCATGTTTATATCACAAGGACTTTGTAAGTATCCATCTAAATATTCCTATGTAAGGATTTCTCAAAGAAATTGATAATTTCAAAGACAAACTTTCATAAATTTCCAAATCTAGAATTTTTAGGGAAAAGGATAAGATGTGAACTCATGGTGCTTGGTACATATTGCAAAACTACTTTCCTAAAATGTTATACCAATTTACTCAGCCACCAACTGATAATTTACCATCTAAACTGTGTCACTGAAACATTGCCTAGTAGGAGAAAGAGAAATCTCATCAACTTTTCAATTTTCTTTTAAAGACATTACTAGGGATAAAGAACTTTAACCCTAATTAGTCACTAGTTATATTTCTTCTCTTACAGAATCATCACAATTAAGGAGAAAAGTTTATCTGCTCTAGGAGGGCATCCCTTCTATGGATGAGTGTGATATTATGGGTAGAAAGATCAGCTGGGTGCTGTAGCTTAGAGGTTAGAGCACAGGTGTTTAAACCTGAGTTTGAGCCTCACCACGGCCTGATCTTTAAAAAGAAAAGAAGAAAGACCAAAAGGGCTTTGGGATTCAAATACATCTTATGTGAAGAGCTGGACATATATGCACCTACCATGTGGTAAAGTGTTAGCTCCATCCGTTCATTTAAAAAAGGACTAATTGATACATTTGTAAGGCTAAAAGTAAAACCTAATCAAAAGGAGGATTTTAATCATTTGGCTAATATTCTTAAGAGTCACTCTGAAACCGCCCCCTACAAGTAAGGATTCCCTTCAGGAACTATGATGGTCCATTTTTTTCATAAACATTTTTTAATAGTTAGCTGTTTATACTCATTAAGCACTTGCTTAACAAAAGCTGTCACACATCAATTAACTTTCATGACAGCCCACATCAGGGCTCCTCAAACTTTTTAAACAGGGGGCCCCTTCACTGTCCCTCAGATTATTGGAGGGCTGGACTGTGGGCCGGGATGGTTTGGCTGCTAAGCAGGACAAGCAGCGGCAGCAAAAACACCCAGTGGGCCAGATAAATGTCCTCAGAGGGCCGCATATGGCCCATGGGTAGTAGTTTGAGGATCCCTGGCCCACATGGTGGGTGCAAATTATTATTAACACCTTACTAGAGGAAAAAACCTGACATTTAGGGAGGCTAAGTAAACTGAGGTTACACAGCCTCAATTTGAACCCAAACAGCCTACCTTGTTAATTAACAGTAGGCTGTGATTTCTAAAGCTAGCTATTACTATCTTCTCTAGGCAAGTCAGGGTAAAGTCAGCAAAAAGTAAAGAAACCCATGCTCTCGAGCTGAGAAAGATACTCTACAATTATACATGCTGCTGTTTCCAATTGCTTACATTCGAATGATTTTGCCTCTGTGGTCTGAATGGAGGAAAAAAGATGACTGAATCTAATACCCTATAGCTAGAACACATTTCACAGAGTGATGTACTTGAACACCCACCACTTCCCATCCAGATGCTTCTGAACTCCAAAGCAACTTGGCCTAATTGCTCTTATTTGTGCAAGCCGTGCAAGCCACGCAAGCGTGGGTTGATACTTCCACTCAGGCACTGGAAGACTGATCCCAGTTATACGAAGTCTATCATTAATTCTTCCATGTCTTCTAGGCAAGTGCCTGACTTGATTACTGAAACAGGCCACTTTGCAAAGGTGAAAATTTACTGTTAATTTCCTCATTTTTCTAAATGTGTGTATGTGTGTGTGAAGGGGGTGATACCTGTGCTGATGATTCAGTGTATTATACTGTGAACCATTTCCTAAGGAAGGTGAAACCCAGACATGTAGGTTTTTCATACAAACATGCAACCAATACCCAATTTATCAGCCTGAAATTCAATACAATAAAACACTGGTTCATACAAAAATATTGTCTTTTTACAACTTTTCCTTTTTAAAATACATGGTAAACATTTTTAATATTGACATATACATCCTGATATAGACAGTAACTACTAAATTCAGACAATCCAAGAATCCCAACAGACAATTCTTCATTAATGTGACTAAATTAAGGATAAAATACCTCTGAATTTTCCATAGATACGTTTTACCATCCTTTCCTTAATACTTTTTATACAAACTGTTCCTTTATCTTGGCTAATTAAGACAGATTAATTCTCAATGGATTTAAGCTTAATATAATAATATGTTCTGGTTTATGTTACCACCTTCTGTAATTGCGCAACTTATCAGTTTCTTAAATAATTTGCCTGCTTTGACTTGGGAGCCTGTTTCTATACTCTGAAACAGCCTACATGCCTGTAACTATCTAAGAGCAGCATATGTGCTCTCTGTAACTTACAGAGGATATGAGGCAGAGAAAAGGAAAACACAGGCAGGCACTCTATGCATAGTACATCTATTTTCCCAAAGCAGACACTGAAATCACATGAAGGGAAATAAAACTTCAAATGGAGTCAAGTAGTAAAATGGAGGAAGGGGTAACAGACTAGATCAGAAAGCCCAGTTGCTTCAAGTGTTGACTTGCAACCCAGTGATGATCGTCAGGAAGAGATGGCACAGAGGAGGCCTGTGTTGAGTTTTAGTGTTGGCTCTGTTATGAAAACTGATATTGAATAAATTCCTCAATCCCGTTGTCTTCACTGAGAAGAGACAAGGTTAGAGGAGGGATAAGAAATACAGTTCCAACTCTGAGCCAGGTACAAGCGTGGAGATATTGAAGCTTCAGTTCAAGACCAATGCAATAAAGTGAGTATCACTAAAGTGAGTCACACAAACTTTTTGGTTTCTCAGTGATGTGAATGTTACGTTTATACTATCCTATAATCTTTTAAGTGTGCAATAGCATTATGACTGATAAAAGTGTGTACTTTAACTTCAAAATATTCTACTGCTAAAAATGCTAAAGAAGTGAGCACATGCTATTGGAAAAGTGGCACCAAAATCAAATCTGTAAGGGGAAAAAAAGCAGTATCTGTGAAGCACAACAAAAGAGGAATGCCTGGCACTAACTTGTGCTTGTGAAGGCAGCAACTTCAGAACCCTTCTTTCTAAAGAACAGTGGGTAATCTGCATCACAAAACCCTCATTTTACTAGCAAGAGTCAACACAGATCAGCTATGTCCACAGTGTGGATGTAGCTTTCACAATGAGGATGGGGGAAAAATAATTTTTTACACTTGCTTTCCTTTTTTTAAAAAAATATTTCTTTCACTTACATTCCCTTATCAACAGTAACACTCATTTTTTAGAAGGGAAAAGAGGTCAAACTGTAGAATGGCAGAATTCAAACTGGGGCCAATACTCTCCTCTAACACAACTCCCCCACCAGCCCTAACACACAGGCATACAAAGAGTTTTTCTTGTGTCCCTAAGGTTAACTGCTTTGGATGCTCTCACTTTAAATGAGATGGGTTCAAAATCCCCTCACGTTTGTCTTAAAGCAAAGAGGGGGAAAGGAGAAAATTAAAATTAGCCATATATGCAAATCTTAAGGTACATAAACTGAATCATTTAATTTAATATGAGCAAGGGCCAAATTGAAACTTGATAATGAAAACAAAGATACAGCACTATTTTCTTCAAGAAAATAAACATTTGAAGGGAGAAACATTTTCTAAAAAAAAATGTTTATTTGGAAAAGTCAGCATCTTATACAAGGTTGTATATCTATACTTTCATCAATCACAGTGGTATTTTAAATGCTTTTAATATAATTTATTGAATACTATATTTTTCTGCTTCAATTTAAGATATTTAGACTAAAAAAATATTTACAGTTTTCATTCTGGTCCACCTTCCTGCCTATCCTTATATTGAATCCATTTCTCTACTTTTCAAGAAAGTGAAGAGTCACAAAATTTTTAGGTTTATGGGAGAATTAGCCTGTATCCAATAATTCCAAGCATAACATAATTTAAGGCCTTATCAGAAAAAAGAAAAGGAATTACTTAACAAAACTAAGCAAGCACACTTTGAAACTTTCCTCCCAATCTTATCTTTATTGGTTTGCCTGGTGCATTTTTCTGGCCTTCTCTAATTTGCAAACATTGAAAAAAAAAAAAACCAAACATGGCAGCTCCTGTGGCTCAAGGAGTAGGGCGCTGGCCCCATATGCTAGGGGTTGTGGGTTCAAATCCAGCCCCGGCCAAAAAACAAAAAAACAAACAAACAAACAAAAACCCAAACACACTGAATATCTCATACAGCTCTACGCTAAAAGCAGATATAAATGGGACCACTGTGAATCAGAGGGGAAAAAATCCCAGGGGGAAAAAAAAGATTCCAACAGCCTCAACGCTTTAATGGAGGTTTTGGAAAAACCTAAGTTGAATTTAGCTGATGTTTGAAATATCTGTCTAAATATAATTAGATGTGTTATATTTACTAAGGAGGCACAAACAGATAGTGTGATATATAGTTTTACAGTTTGAAAAATAATACCAAGCGATTTCAAAAGGGGCAATCATCTATAACCACTCAAAATGTGTCATGAACAGGGGAACAAAAGTAGTAATTTAATGAAAACAACTCTCAAGTGCTTATTTGGCTTCTAATAAGCATTCCAAGAAAAAGTACCCAAAAGGTGTTAACAAATATAATGTGGCAAGAACAGCCAAGATATTTCCAAAGTTTTATGCTTTAAATTTCCTAAATATATAGCTAGGAGGCACATATGCCAAGCAACTACTGATGCTAGGAAGATATTTTAGTCAGCATTTCTTTTAAGACCTCCAACTTTCAACCAATATTTCTATTCATAAATTTTCCAGTGATAATGTCTGACAATATATTTACAAATAGCAAGGAAGCAAGATTAATTTTTAATTTTAGATTTGCCTCAAACAAGTTAGTTATTTTTTCTTTTAATGCAATGCTCAAAATTGATGAATTTAGCAGAATGGTTGAAAAAGTTAAGGCTCTCTAAAGAGTTCTAGAGACTAAAACTTAAGGCACATATTATAATCTTCATGACACTGTAAAAAGCTAAGATTAAAACAAACAAAAACCCCAAACCTACTTCCTTCCCTTATCCTTTTGCCATCAAACCACTCCCTCCCAAAAACATATGGCATTTTTAATTCAGGCTATTGGTAAGGAGTGAAACAAAAATTCCATCAATGAACACCTGGTATGATTTTCACATAAATGTCCACTATCTGCATTGAGCACCACTGGGAGATTACAGGCCAGTAGAATATTTTTAGATATCTTAAGTCATGAACTGCTCCATTTACCCTTCAGCCCCTTGGGTTCAGACTGGACTGTCCTCCTCTTTGGGGCTTCCTTCTGTGCCTGTCTGGTCTGGAGATTCTGCTGCTTTAGTAACTTCTTTTGACTTCTCAGCAGCATCTATACTGATCTCCTCCTCCTTACTTTCCTTATACTTCTCTTCTGCTTTCTGTTCTTTTGCCGAAAGTCGATAATTGATGCCCATGCCAACGAAGAGATAGATACCTGCAATAATTAGGATTACACCACATGCCCAGTATGTGTATTTGTAGTCTCCATACTTGTCATTGAGAGAACCTAGACATATTAAAAAAAAAAAAAAAAGTTAGGTGGCTAAGAGTAAACAAGGTTTCTTTTCCCAAACAAAGCTTAAGGTTCCACTCAGAAAGATGTCAGTTCAATCTTCACACAGCCCAGCAATGACAAACTGGTATATAAAGGAATTACAAAAATTATTTGGGCTTCTGTTTATAATACCTCACCTTACATATTCTGTTATTCTCTGCAATTTAGAAGTAATTAAGTTTGACAAATCTGAACTGGGAAAGACACAGAGATCACCTGGAATCAATTTTCTTAATATACTATGGAAAAAATTATAGTCTTGTCTAAGACCATACAGCTATTCCAATTAACCAGGCCAATGTTCCTTCTCTATTAGCATTTCCCAAAGAGTGTTCCTGTGAACATCTATCCTGTGCTAAAAATATAATAGCAATACCTTGACACCATTCTATGTGTTTAATTCTTAGTCAGATTTTGTCATCCTCCCTGGAGAGATGTAAGAATTGAAACACAGGCTCGGCTCCTGTGGCTCAATCGGCTAAGGTGCCAGCCATGTACACCTAAGGTGGCGGGTTCGAATCCCCAGCCCGGGCCCGCCAAACAACAATGATGGCTGCAACCAAAAAATGGCCGGGCGTTGTGGCGGGCGCCTGTGGTCCCAGC
>CAUYQV010084971.1:0-18034 GCA_963574575.1 Galagoides demidoff | reverse complement strand
TCAAGCTAGTCTCCTGCCTCCACCTCCCAAGTAGCTAGGACCACAGGCGCCCGCCACAACATCTGGCCATTTTTTGGTTGCAGCCATCATTGTCGTTTGGCGGGCCCAGGCTGGGGATTCGAACCGGCCACCTTAGGTGTAGGTGGCTGGCGCCTTAGCCGATTGAGCTACAGGCGCCAAGCCCTGGCTGTTTTCTTATCTGTGTGTTGAAAATGATAACCACTGATGATTAATAAGGAAATAACCCAAATAAAAATGCTAACATTACCACTCCCTTGTTCTGAACAGGAACAGAAATTCTTGGCAAGTCAGTTCGTATTATATTCTCCACGTTAGGAGTGTGCATATTTTATGCCTTCGGCTACATGGTGCTGCCACTGTTTGCTTACTTCATCAGAGACTGGCGGATGCTGCTGCTGGCGCTGACGGTGCCAGGGGTACTATGCGTGGCACTCTGGTGGTGAGTGTGGGTGGCCCTGTCCCAGTGGTGTGCGCCGGCAGGATGATTTCTGCCTAGCCTTCGCTAGAGGGCAATAGCAGCCCACAAATTCCCATCTGGGCTCCAAAGACAGGAAGTATTGATTATTTGTAAGTCGTTTCAGAATGTTTTCTCCATGCCCAAAAGAGCTCAAACAAAACAGAATCCCAAGACATCGCCAGACTTGTTCTCAGCCCTGTGCTGTGTTGGCCGAAATATAGGGAGAGGAAAGAGTAGCTGTGAGAAGACGTGGTCCAACATGACCTCCAGGAAGTTCCCAAAGCCCAGCTTTGTGTGGCTGAGGCCTCTTGCCACAGGCACTGGAAGAAGAGGGAGTGCACTAAACACAAATCCTCAGAGTGGCTGTATGGAGGGGGCCAGGCTCCACCAGCGCCTCCAAGATAGAGGACTTGGACCTGCAGAGACGAGGCCATTCCATACTTAGAGGGAACACAGCTGAGGAGCCAAGGTGTGGGGAAGATGAGACCACTGGTCCACATGGAATGGAGAGCGTTTCAGGGGATAGGGGGAGAGGAAACAGGACATCATGACAGAAGGCTGGACAGCTGCCTTGGTCCCAGTGTGATAGAAAATATCCACAAAGACCCAAAGCACTCACATGCCTTGACAACATACTGTTTTAGGTGGAGAGTCTGACAAGTCTGTTAGATAAATCAGGGGTGGGGTGAGGAGATGGCCAGTGTAGAAGCTTCTGTGGATGCTGGGGACAAGGATGGGAGGATAATAGGGACTGGGCTGGCCTGAGATAGCCACAGAATCCAGGCTTTAGGAGGAGCATGCCTTGCACTGACTCGTCAGAGCCTACCAGGTGGTACCATCACTCTTCTGAAATGACCAGGCAGTACTAGGATCCCATCAGGGTGTGCAGGGCCCTCCAGGTTATTACTGAGTATGGAACATGTCTATGCCTCTGGCTTTTGAACACCAAACATTCCACAAACCTAGATCTGGTTCTGAACCTGCATTCCTATTCCCTTATCTGGGTATGCCCTATGTGCTCTGTTGGTCAGCTGTTGGGCAGGGAGGCCTCACTGAGCCTGCTCCTTGTGCTTCCAGGTTCATCCCTGAGTCTCCCCGTTGGCTCATCTCTCAGGGACAATTCAAGGAGGCAGAGGTGATCATCCGCAGAGCTGCCAAAATGAATGGGATTGTTGCCCCCTCCACCATCTTTGACCCGAGTGAGGTAAGCCCCACATAGGAGATGGATGGTGAGAGGGCCGTGCTGTCCATGATTTGAGGGTAGCCCCCAGCTCTGAAGCCTTCCTGTTCCCAGGAGTCCCTGCCCAAATCCAGCTGCCCCCCAGGCAGGTCCTATTAAAACTTAGAAGTTGGGCAGCGCCTGTGGCTCAAGGAGTAGGGTGCCAGTCCCATATGCCAGAGGTGGTAGGTTCAAACCCAGTCTTGGCCAAAAACTGCAAAAAAACCCCAAAAATCTTAGAAGTTGAAGAACAGGTTATAACTGCCTAATTTGCACCTTTCCCATGGATTTTAGGTTTTTCTGCTTTATTTACTTCCCCTCTAAGCAATCTTGTTTTCACCATTATTTTTTTTTCTTTTTTTTTTTTGAGACAGAGCCTCAAGCTGTCCCCCTGGGTAGAGTGCCATGGCATCACAGCTCATAGCAACCTCCAACTCCTGGGCCCAAGTGAGTCTCCTGCCTCCACCTCCCAAGTAGCTGGGACCACAGGCACCCGCCACAACGCCCAGCCATTTTTTGGTTGCAGCCATCATTGTTATTTGGCGGGCCCGGGCTGGGGATTCGAACCCGCCACCTTAGGTGTACATGGCTGGCGCTTTAGCCGATTGAGCCACAGGTGCCGAGCCTTCACCATTATTTTTAATAATAAACATCTTTTATAAGTGGTAGGATTTTGACAAAGTTAGCATTTTGGGAAATCATTGTTTCTTATGCCTGAGGTGGCTTGTTATCTTTAAAAGATAATCCAGACCATAAAATACAAAGCACAGGTAGATTGGGAGGCATTCATCTCTTTCTGCCCTCCAATGCCTAGCTGTGGCCTAGCTCTTGTACATCATCTAGGAGTCGGGCCCTTTTTAATGTTCACCTCTTCCCCTTACCTCAGCTCTCCCTACAAACCGCATCCTCATGTACCATGAGTAATTTCTTGCCTCTGCCTAGTTCCTGGCTCTTGCTTTTCCTTCCTGTCCCCTCTCCTCCTACCCTCTCTGCAGCAGGCAATTTTCCTCAGTTTTGTGACTGTGAGGAGAGGTTGGAAGTCATCAGCTCTGGCTGCTGTGGTTCTGGGATGAGACTTGTCTGATGGAAAGACGAGGTGTTGGCTGTGGGGGCAGCCACAAGTAGTCATGCTGAAGTGTGAGCAGCAGGCGCATTACAGACACTCAGGACTTGCAGCATAGACTCAGGGCTTGGAAAAAGGGGGCCAGTTATTGTAGGCAGCAGGGACCAATGGCCACCAGCAGCCCTGCTGATTTCTTGGTGAAGTGGTCACCCAGCAACTAGTGGCACTCAGCTCAAACTGAACAGGGCTCTGATGCACAAAGGTCAGGGCAGGCGTGCAGTGGAGGGCTTTCAAATGAGGTGGCTCTGGTGGCTTTTCAGTGAGGGGTCAATCTGGGTGAACCCATAAACCTGACTGGCATCTTTGAGGAAATGAGGCTATTTCGGGGATCCTTTAAGTCAGAGGTTGACCTTGCGTTGAACTGCTAACTCAGGAACAACAAGCTCCAAAGCTGGGTTTGCTTAAGAAAGCAACATCAGTGTGTTTAGACGTGTGGTTTATTAATGGCCGTGGCTGTGCGGAATTTCATAGGAAGTTACTCTGGGTGAAGCTTAGGTCAATTTTCCTGTTTTTCTATTAGAATATTTTTTCCCCTGGAAGCAGACCAGTAACTCTACGGTATAAGAACTCAGAACATTAACTTTTTTAAAAAATATTACATCAATAAACTCCACAGCCAGTTTCTCTCTCTGACCCAGAGGGCAGGTAGCCAGCGTGGGGAAGAAATGCTCAGAGGCCTCCCTGGAATGTGGTCACTGAAGGGAGGACAGGGTTGAGCAATGAGGGAGCTGTCAGCTTGGGCCTCTGCCTCTGCCACACCCCAAGGTAGGGACTGACCACCTGCTTTTCCTCCTTATTCTTGTTCATTCCGATTTGTTATTGACAAGGCCTGGGGAAGCTCTCAGCAGCCCCAATGCAGTCACTATACTGTTCTTTTTAAGGAAGAAATATAACACTCCCAGCTCTGAGATGGAGATAGCTAAGACGCTGGAGTTTCAAGTGTATTGTTTACTGTGAGTCTCAGTCTCTTGACCTTTTCTCCTTCCCATTCCCTTATCATATTGTTCCTGCAGTTACAAGACCTAAGTTCTAAGAAGCAGCAGTCCCACAGCATTCTGGACCTGCTCCGAACCCGGAATATCCGAATAGTCACCATCATGTCCATAATTCTGTGGTGCGTAAGTGAGATCTGCCTGAGGCTCAGACAAAGCACTGAAAGTGGCCTGATGGCACTTTCTGTCATTCACAGATGTGCCTCGGACCAAAATTAAAAGCCTGTGTCATCAGAAAGTCAAAGGGATGGCACCTGTAGCTCAAGCTGCTAGGGCGCCAGCCACATACACTGGAGCTGGCAAGTTCAAATCCAACCTGGGCCCACCAAACAATAATGACAACTACAACTTAAAAATAGCTGGACATTATGGTAGATGCCTAGTGTCAGCTATGTAAGAGGCTGAGGCAAGAGAATCGCTTAAGCTCCAGAGTTTGAGGTTGCTGTAAGCTGTAACGCAATGGCACTCTACCCAGGGTGACAGCTTCGGTCTCAAAAAAAAAAAAAAAGAAAGTCAAGGGGATATGTCTTGTGATAGATGGAAGAAATGGACATGTTACAATTCTTAATGTGATAGAACCTCAGAAAAAAAGAAAAAGAAAACTTTTATGGAGGCTGTTTGGGAAAATATGGGATCTTTGGTGGTGGTAGGGGTGGGTGTCTCTCCAGGTCCTGAGGTGAATCCCTGCTCACTTTGGGTCCTCATTTAGTTGTTCCTATGCCTTATTCCCTCCTACCCAGTCACAGACAGTGGCTAAGCAGGACAGGTAAAACTTTTAAGAAGGATCTGAGAGAAGACACTATGTCTGTTAGATTGTAGAGGCTGCTGAGTGCTTTCTGGAAATGTGGAAGCAGGACATGCTCTTTCTGGGATGTTCAGAGTTAAAGAGACATAGCCTAGGTGTCCTTACCAGGTTCCTTCTAATGAGACATCTCCCAGTGTGTCAGGAAAAGATGTGAGTTACTGGAGAGAGGAAACATGGCCAGTGCCTGGATAGCTTTAATTCAGTGGACAGATACTGGGGATTATAGGTGACTTCTGGAACCTGCTGGGTGAGCGGTTTTTAAGGTAGATGAGGAGGGCTGATTATGAGACTTATCCACTGGGGTTATCTATATATCACACATTTCCAAGGAGAGGCCCAGGATGCCTTGAGGCATGCAGTGCTCCAAGTCTACCTCAAGACAGAGCTAGCATGCAGCCTGCACCACTGACTTGCCAGCCTGCCACCAGTCACCCACTGTGGTTTACCCAGTCTGTTCCGCTTGGATTTCCCAGGAACTCATGTACATGTTCTTTCTTCATCATATCAGCTGCCAATGAGTCATACCACAGTATAATCCATAAAGGTCCAGTTTGCCAAAGTGTGTGTGGATCCTCAGCAGAGAGAATGCCTACTAGGGACAGGGCGCAGGCCAGGGACATTGCAGACACCCAGAGGAGAGACAACCTGGCCCCACCACTGGGAGTTCCTGTATTCTTCATGAGCACGGGGGGGGAGGGGGGTTGGTTTCAGCTGCCTCTCACCAGCCGCTTCCTGGCTGGGCACCACACATAGTATGACTGAATATTATCCCTTATTTTATCTTATTTCTCCAGTCCTGTCACACCTCACTTGGTATCTACTACCTTATTCTCTAGCTCCTTCAGCAGTTGCTGGATTTGGGGAGGTTCAGAGAGTAAGGAAGGAGGCTTCTGTAAATGCCTCAGCTTAGTATTTTTAAAGCCAGAGCGTAGGATGGAATTTTGTTCAATGAAGTAAATCTGTCTGAATTATATAAGCGTTTCTGCTGTGATGCCTTTTGTATGGAATGCTCTGAAAGTACACCAGTGCAGAGTTGACAAAAGGAGTGCCCAATCCGAATACTGATTTTGTGAGGACTTTTTTTTTTTTGCTTATCTCTGGCATCCAATATCATGAAAAGTATGCACAGACCTTTTTTTCTTTTTCCTGCTAAGTGGCTTTTGTTAGTGTTTGTGTATTTGTGACCCGAGATACCTCTTCTTCTTCCAATGGGCAGCAGAGGGGAAAAATGATTGGACACCCCTGCTTTACACTGAACCACCTGGGCCGGGAGAAGTTATCTTTTTTCATGAACTAAGATGCAGGGTTAAATCTGCTGCTGCCTTCCTATTCTCTGCTTAAAGAATAGTTTGGACTTTACTGAAATAATTGCATTTTAAGAGTTGTTTAGGCTGGGAGAGATGTGGGTACTGATTTCCAGCTTTCTTTCTTCTGCGCTCTCTTTCAGGATGACCATATCAGTGGGCTATTTTGGGCTTTCCCTTGATACTCCTAACTTGCATGGGGACGTCTATATGAACTGCTTCCTTTCGGCTGTGGTTGAAGTCCCAGCATACGTGCTGGCCTGGTTGCTGTTGCGGTATCTGCCCCGGCGCTATTCCATGGCCACTGCCCTCTTCCTGGGTGGCAGTGTCCTTCTCTTCGTGCAGCTGGTGCCCCCAGGTAGGGACCTTGCGCGTCTGTGGTCTTGGGTTTTTATTGACTCACTCAACTCTCCACTAGGCTGTCTTCCCCAACTAATAAAGAGAGTAAAATCAAGCCCATCACAGCTCCCTTGTATACAAGGTCTTACAATTAAGTTCACAAAGTCATCCTAGAAAAAGTGCTACATACCTCATTACTATCACTATGGTCACCATTTAAATATTACCCTTGGGAAGCTCTGGACCAAAGTCAGCAACTAGTCCACCCTTGAAAGCAATCTTAGAATGGCCATCAAAGTTGTATTACCCTTGATATTCTGAATGCCATCAAAATGTCTTCCTTTCAATATTTCCTTTATCTTTAGGTAAAGAAAAAAGTCGCTGGAGACCAGATCAGGTGATTAGGGAGGGTGTTCCAATACAGTTAATTTGTTTACTGGCTAAACACTCCCTCACAGATAGTGCTATGTGAACTGGTACATTATCTTGATGCAGCAGCCATGAGTTGTTGGCCAAGATTTTTAGTTAAGATTTTCTTGTTTCTCTGTTGATGTTTACTTGGTCTGCTATATTTCTTACACTCAGCTGATAATTTTTTTTTTTTTTTTGAGACAGAGTCTTACTTTTTTGCCCTCAGTAAAGTTCCATGGTGTCATAGCTAACAGCAACCTCAAACTTTTGGGCTTATGTGATCCTCTTGCCTCAGCAAGTCAGCTGATGATTGATGCACAATTTGATCAATTTTTGCAATGTTTTTGTCAGTTCTGCTACTTATTGGCTTCCCTGACCTCTCTTCAATAAATCTTTGTTTGTTAATTTAAGCTCTGGCATTCTCATGGTGGCTCACAAAAACACACAACAATAATGAGTGCCACTCAGCGAGACACCACCACACATTGACATGAACACAACTGTGAGACACTAGTATACAAAGGTTATGAAACTTTACTGAGTTGTTTGTACCGTGCCGGTAATGTAAGCACATGGTGCCAAGTTCTCGAACTTAATTATCAGACCTTGCATATGTATTCTTGGCCTAAAAATCAAAAGAAAGTGCCTTCTGAGACCAGAACACTGTTATGACCTGGGCTTTGGGGGAGTGGGAAAAACCAACATTGGGGATATTGGTTAATTTTACTGTAAACCCAAGGTAATGTGTTCATATTTATTTGTTTTCCACTCCAGAAGAAGGGGGAAGAAAGAGCCATGCCCATTATTTTTTTTTCCTGGCCCTGTTTTATTCAACACCATCCATGGAGTGCCTGCTATAGGCACTATGCTTGGTGCTAGCAATATGGAGGGAAATAAGTCAGGCAAAACCCCAGGCCCTCACGGAGCTCACACCCTTGTAGAGAAGACAAACAAGTAAATGAAATGCTTGATACAGTTCAGATTGTGGTACCTTTTATGAATAAAAATAGGGCATGAGAAGCTGGTTTTCGGCTTGGCGCCTGTGGCTCAAGCAGCAAAGGCGCCAGCCACATACACCTTAGGTGGCGGGTTCGAATCCCCAGCCCAGGCCCGCCAAACAACAATGATGGCTGCAACCAAAAAATGGCCGGGCGTCGTGGCAACCGCCTGTAGTCCCAGCTACTTGGGAGGCTGAGACAGGAGACTCGCTTGAGCCCAGGAGTTGGAGGTTGCTGTGAGCTGTGATGCCACGGCACTCTACCCAGGGGGATAGCTTGAGGCTCTGTCTCCCAAAAAAAAAAAAAGAAGCTGGTTTTATAAAGCAGTCACAGACCATGTCCCTGGATAGGGGCAGTTTGGCAGAAACATACATGAAGTGACAGAGAAAACCATAGAAAAGTCTAGGAGAACATTTCAGGAAGAAGAAGCAGCGAAGGCAATGACCCTGAGCAGGAAATAAGCCTGGCATGTTTGAGGAGAAAAAGGGAGCCAGTTAAGAGAGGGTCAAGGCCCAGGTCACAGAGAGGGCCTCATAGGCCCTGAGCAGGATTTTAATTTCTAAAACTGTCTTGGTATCCCACAGTGACTGGCACGTAGCCATAGAACATCTGGCAGGCCCTCATCTGTCTGGCATTGTGCCCAGAGTTCTCAGTGTACTTGTGGCTTTCGGAGCACCCGTGGTCACAGGTGTTACCTGTCAGGCTGGTAACACTGCACAGGGACAACCCCTAGTGGTTTCTGGTGGAAGAAGCCAGGAACGATGTAGAGGTTCACACTGAGCTCAGAGTGACCCTCGGTCACACATGGTGTCTCTCCTTGGCACAGTGAGAAGGACAGATGGGAGGATCATCCTAGTGATGGTATGAATTTTTTTTGTTCTAAGTGAGTTAGAACTAGATTTTCCATTGATGTAAAAATCATCAGTTAATTCCACAGTGCTGGCAGTATGAGATTCTGGGGTGGCAGCTGTCTCCCCACACATCTTTCACAACTTCTGGACTGGAAAGCAGGTTGACTGGGCTATTGAGGCGCTCATTCTGGTGGTGTCTAGGCTCACGAGAATGCATGTAACACAGTTCCAGTCCCAGCCTCCTTTCAGTAATCAACTTGGAGGGAAGCCTTGGCTGTAGTCCTTTTTCCCATAATAGGAAGTTATAGAAACTAACCCACCTCCAAAAAATATTGGAGAAGAAAGTATATTTATATCAGGCAAAAATACGATGAAACACTGCATAGCAGTGTGCCTGGGGTTGGTGCCTACTCCTGTCTTCTTCCCTTTGCCTCTCCAGACTTGTACTATTTGGCTACAGTCCTGGTGATGGTGGGCAAGTTTGGAATCACTGCTGCCTTTTCCATGGTCTATGTGTACACAGCTGAGCTGTACCCCACAGTGGTCAGAAACATGGGCGTGGGAGTCAGCTCCACAGCGTCCCGCCTGGGCAGCATCCTGTCTCCCTACTTTGTTTACCTTGGTAAGTCCCATGGGCAAGGGCACGCTGGAGTGCTGGGGTAGACGTGCCAATCAGCTTTACTGCAAGCACAGATAGCTTGTTAACAAGAAAACAAGCACATACAGCAAATGGGCTCCCTCCAGTATTAGGTCTGTGGCTGAAGAGGGTTCTCTGAGTGTCCTGTCAGGGAGGCTATCACTTTCCAGTGAAAAACATAGAGACTGGCTCAGCACCTGTAGCTCAGCGGCTAGGGCACTGGCCCCATACACAGGGGCTGGCAGGTTCGAACCTGGCCCGGGCCTGCCAAATGACAATGACAACTACAACAGCAAAAACAAGGAAAATAGCTAGGTGTTGTAGCAGGTGCCTGTAGTCCCAGCTACTTGGGAGACTGAGGCAAGAGAATCACTTAAGCCCAAGAGTTTGAGGTTGCTATGAGCTGTGATGCCATGGCACTCTACTAAGGGCAACATACTGAGACTCTGTCTCAATAAAAAAAAAAAAAGAAAGAAAGAAGAAAAATCTATAGACTGGCTGGAAATTGATGAGAGAATTAGAAAGTTTTGTTTCTGTTTCAGCCATTCCACCAGAGGCTACAATTCTTTTATCCTGGGAAACCACAGAGTAGCTTAGGGAGCCTGTACTTAATTCTTAGGAGAAATTTCTTCTTAGAATCAGCATTTAAAAGAACAGGAGGGGAAAGAGGTCCATTCAAGTGGTCTGATGAACTGAGGATATTCTAACTTTGGAGCATGTACAATGGTTTACATTGCATAAGGATCTGCTTTGTGCCATTTAATGTGGCAGGGTCCTAGTTTTCTCTTCTCAACAGTATACCTTCATGGCACCACTATTTCCCCGCATACCCCTAGGTAGCACATCTTTGGGGAGGATGGGTGGCACTCTGAGAGTATCCAGAGTGCTTTCTGAACATACCAAATAGCTGTAACAAGCAGAAACAGCTTGTCTAGCCTGAAGGCAAATCAAACGGGTTGGGACACATCTGCAGAGGTGGGAGAGTTATTCTTGTCCCTAGACAAGTACTTCAAGTTCCTTGGAAACCCAACCTTAGGAAATAGGAATAATCATCATGGCTCAGCTCCACTCTTCCCCACACACACACTCCTGGCCCTGTGTCTTGGGGTACTGCTCAACTTCTGGGGACCGCTGGTCATGCCTCTGCCTACTCTGGGTTCTGAAACCCGTCCAGGTACCAGATTCCAATCTGGAATCTCAGACTGTGGGAGATGCTGAGACTAAGGAAGAAAGTGATCCTCTTAATAGAGTTCTGGGAGCGTGAAGGGCTGGAGAGAGACCCAGGCTAACTGCACCCCTGGGTTTGGGCTCTGTCTGCTTTGCCATAGGTGCCTATGACCGCTTCCTGCCCTACATCCTCATGGGAAGTCTGACCATCCTGACAGCCATCCTCACTTTGTTCCTCCCAGAGAGCTTTGGCACCCCACTCCCAGACACCATTGACCAGATGCTAAGGGTCAAAGGGTAAGACAGGTGATGCACTGGGTCTGGGCCTGGCTAGGTCTTAGGATCCCTATGATAGAGGCTCCAACAAACTCTTACAAGTTCCATGGACTAGGTTAGCCATCAAAGGGTTATAAGTATAAGTAGCAAGATGCTTCCAGCCTGACCTCTGAAGTCTGTTCCTGTGTGGACATGCCACCCTGCATATCCCCATGACAGCAGCAGCCCTGATGGTGCAGGGGCCAGGAGAAACATTTCAAAAGTTGCTGTATGATTATTTTCCCCAGTGAAGATATCCTCAGTTCTTGTTTGTTTTAAGACTGGCAGGCATCTTTTTAAAATTTGTTACTAATATTTGTTTTGCCTATTTTTGTAGGATAAAATACAGGCAGACTGCAAGTCATACAAAGATGTTAAGAGATGGTGAAGAAAGCCCCACAATCCTTAAAAGCACAGCCTTCTAACACAGCTTCCAGTAAGTGAGAAACTTAAGAGGATAGACTGTGTCTTGTCAGAAACAGCTTGTGCAGACTCCAAGTCCTTCAGTGACAAAGGCCTTTGCTGTTCATTCTCTTCACCTGTGTCTGACTTGCTCATGGATGGGCATCCAGACTCAGAGGTACGAAGAGTCCTAGCGTACTACTCCTCTGAAGACCCCGTGACTACCTACTAACACCTTTAGATAAGTCCTAACTTATGATGATGGACTGAGAAGTTCATTATTCACCAGAACCAATGGGATTTGGAAGAACATAAGAAGAATCTGCTAAATCTATGTTTTAATTTTAGATTACTTGAAAAGGCTTCTAATAATATTAGAGGTCTAAGTTCCTCTATCCCCTTCTTTCTAATGGTGGCCTTTAGAGGAAAAGAAATTGTTTCACAGGGAGTTTGATTTCTCATCTTTTTTTTTTTTTTGCAGTTTTTGGTCAAGGCCAGGTTTGAACCTGCCACCTCTGGTATACAGGGCCAGAGCCCTATCCTTTGAGCCACAGGCGCCACCCTCACCTTTTCTCAGATTATCTGGGGCTGTCACTTCCCAGGGCAGGAGAACACAGGGTCTAGGGCAGTGGTTCTCAACCTGTATGTTGCAACCCCTTTGGGGGTCGAAGACCCTTTCACAGGGGTCACCTAAATATATCCTGCTTATCAGATATTTACATTATGATTCATAACAGTAGCAAAATTACAGTTATGAAGTAGCAACGAAAATAATTTTATGGTTGGGGATCACCACAACATGAAGAACTGTATTAAAGGGTCGTGACATTAGGAGGGTTGAGAACCACTGGTCTAGGGAAAACTGAAGGTAATTAAGAAGGAGGAGAGTGGGCAGATACAGAACACGGGCAAGTGCATTGATATGTGAGCTCTTGGCCACTCAGACTGACTGCTGGGTAGATTTGTTTACATCTGATCAAAGCACTGGGCTTGTCCAGGCCCATAAAAAATGCTTCATTGACTCTACTATTCTTGTTTTCCATAATTGTGTAAATCAAACCTCCTCACTTCTATAGCTTATATCTGATTTGAAGGAAGCAGATCAGTGTAAAAGAGACAGACAACTTTGTCTCAAGTCTCTCTAAACTGTGAAGTGGGTTTTGTTTTGTTATTGTATTTGTTGTTGTGTCTTTTTCTCCTTAAGTTATTTGCCTTTCAGAATAGACTTGGGGAAGGCTGGTTCCTTAGTCTCCTGGTTTCTTTTTCTATTTTATTTTTCTTTTTTGAGAGGTAGGATTTCACTCGGTTGCTCAGGCCGAGTACAGTGGTGGCATGATCATAGCTCACTGCAGCCTCAAACTCCTGGGCACAAGCAGTCCTCTTGCCTCAGCCTCCTAGGTTTAACAACTGGGACTACAGGTGTATGTCATCATACCTGGCTAATTTTTTTTTTTTCTGAGACAGAGTCTCATTTTGTCATCCCCTATAGAGTGCTCTGGGCTCTGGCATCATAGCTCACAGCAACCTGTAACTCTTGGGCTCAGGCGATTTTCCTGCCTCAGCCTCCTGAGTAGCTGGGACTACAGGTACCTGCCATAACTCCTGGCTTTTTTTAGAGATAGGGTCTTGCTCTAGGTCAGGCTGGTCTCAAACTCATGAGCTCAGGTGATCTGCCCATCCCAGGCTCCCAAAGTGCTAGGATTACAGGCATGAGCCACCATGCCTGGCCTCTGGTTAATTTTTTTGTTGTTGTTTTTTGTGGAGATAAGGTTTTACTGTGTTTCCCAGGCTGGTCTTGAACTCCTGGCCTCCAGCAGTCCTCTCTCCCTGGCTTCCCAAGGTCCTGGGATTGTAGTCATGAACCACTGCACCTGACCTGTGTCTTTTTTTTTATACCCAGAATCACTCTGATAATGGTTGGCAGTTGCCACTAATGCAAGGCCTTTCCAGATTTATCCTCTAGCACTTCTCTGAATGCCAAAACCAAAGTCATTGTTTATGGTACCTAATCATGGAGAAAAATTATAAAAACATTGAAATTATGTTCACAGTCTTTCAGAGTGCTCACTTCAGCCGTGTAACATTATTGGGAGATATTTTGTGTTCAGTTTAGTTGTCTTCTCTTTGCCAATTATGTTACCATGGTACTACTAAAGCATATGCTTCACTTGGTTAAAAAAACAAACAAATCATATTTTTGTGAATGCTACTGAAGTGCCTTGGAAAATGAGAAAGTTTTAATAAGTAAAATGATTTTTAAATAATAGCAACTGCCTGCAGTCTTTTTTTCCAGAAGTCAGTGACCTTGTACCACATCATCATCACATTTCTGTCAGCTTAATCTAATTCTGGCAATGGTTGGAATTCATCTCTCAGGCTAAGATTTAATTCCCGTGTACTAGAAATCTTCACTTTATTGATTGATTATAGACTGAGCTACCTTCTTGCACAGTGTCTCAGTCTTGGTTACCCTGAAAGAAGAGCCTAAAGCCGTACATCTTGCAGTTAATTAAGTAGTTTATTTAAGAATGAGATTCTGGGCACAGCGCCTGTGGCTCAATGGGCTAAGGCGCCAGTCACGTACACCTAAGGTGGCGGGTTCGAATCCCCAGCCCGGACCCGCCAAACAACAATGATGGCTGCAACCAAAAAATGGCTGGGCATTGTGGCGGGCGCCTGTGGTCCCAGGAACTTGGGAGGCGGAGGCGGGAGACTCGCTTGAGCCCAGGAGTTGGAAGTTGCTATGAGCTGTGATGCCATGGCTCTCTACCCAGGGGGATAGCTTTAGGCTCTGTCTCAAAAAAAAAAAAAAAAAAAAGAATGAGATTCTGGGCTCGGCGCCTGTGGCTCAGTCGGCTAGGGCGCCAGCCACGTACAGCTGGGGTGGCAGGTTCAAGACCCCAGCCCAGGCCCGCCAAACAACAATGATGGCTGCAACCAAAAAGTGGCCCGGCATTGTGGCGGGCGCCTGTCGTCCCAGCTGCTTGGGAGGCAGAGGCAGGAGACTTGCTTGGGCCCAGGAGTTGCAGGTTGCTATGAGCTGTGATGCCATGGCACTCTGCCCAGGGGGATAGCTTGAGGCTCCGTCTCAAAAAAAAAAAAAAAAAAAAAAAGAATGAGATTCTGGGGAGAAGAATAGGGAAGGAAGGAGACCAAATACTAAGATGTGTCATCAGGTTGGCCAATAGCAAGGGCAAGAATGCCCCATCCAGCAAGAACTTCTGAGGAGGCCTAACGAAATATGGCTCAAAATCTCTGCCCCATGGATTGAAGGGGGAAGCATTTCTCTATTAGTACCCATTCATCAAAGGCAACCCCACAGGCATCACCTCCCCACGTTTTCAGGTTGCAAATGCATGAGTCCCAAACAGATTCAATCTCATGGGTAGAAAACAGTAATACATTGCAGTCCAGAGCAATGAACTGGGTCACTGCAACAGTGGCTGGCGTGAGTGGTCGGACTGAGAGGACTGGGGCTTGGATGTGGTATGCAGAGGTGTCTGATATCTATATGCAACTTTTCTTTTCTTTTCTTTTTGAGACGGTCTCACTATGTCGTCCTTGGTAGAGTGCTGTGGCGTCACAGCTCACAGCAACCTCCAACTCTTGGGCGTAAGCAATTCTCTTGCCTCAGCCTCCCAAGAAGCTGGGAGTACAGGCGCCTGCCACAATGCCAGGCTGTTTTTTTGTTGTAGTTGTTTAGCTGGCCCAGGCCGGGTTCAAACCCACCACCCTCGGTGTATGTGACTGGCGCCATAACCACTGTGCTACGGGCACCGAGCCTATGTACAACTTTTCAAGGGTATTTGGGCTAGAAAATGTGGATGGACCTGGGTGAAAACCTCCAGAGTTGTATAAACAAGCAGCATCATACTCAGGTGGGAAAGGAGGCAGCGTATCTTCTGCACCACTGTCAGCTTCTCCATTCTCTTAAGAGTGTCAGCTTCTCCACTTTCTGCAGACTGGTTCTATGCTGAATTCCCGATCAACCGACTTCACAGGGCTCCAGAGTCTGAATGCAGCCCTGCCTGCCCATTCTCCTACTGCACGAATGAGCAGTTTCTGCTTTTCCTCTCTTACTTTCCATGCCACTGATTCCAGTGATTTGTAGCCTTCTGAGGGCAAAAACCTTAACTACCTGAATGCTTACAGGTCTTCCTGTGGTGGGGCAATAGCCTAAGCCACTGCTCAGAGCCAACTGTCCAAAAATCCAGGCCCTCTGCCCAACCCTGCTGGACTCATGTGTAGCTTGTTTCCATCCGCTGCCATGGCTTTGGGAAGATCGAGTCTTCTAGACTAGGGATCTCCTCCTGACAGGTAGAGAGGCATGTAGAAACTATAGTCACAAGGACAGAGCTGGTGAGGGATGAAGTGTCTAGTTAATGGCTATTAAAAACTAGAAACCATAACACCTGTAGAAATATGAAGGACAAAGAAAAGGAGATAGAGAAACAACTCAGATTTTTTTTAAGAGTAATCTGTCACAGATCAAAGTAAAGGCAAGGGTCTACCCAATGATCTTTTCCTATTCTTGGCAGCTAGTTCTTCATCTCCATCACGTTCCCTCAATACTCTTCATGGATTCCAGAAGGGCTGCTGTTTGCCAGTGAGAATTATTCTATTTAATATCTGGCTTAAGTGACAGTCAGTGAGGTGGGCAGAGGACCCTGTTCTCTGCTAGGTAGTAAGTAGCAAAGAAAAACTACTTCTCAAGAGGAGAGAGAGGAGAAGGGAGGGGGGATATGGAAGGAGGGAGGGGATTTGGGGGGACCTTCTCTAATGTACATGATGCAATGGTACATTTCAAAACTATTAAGAAATGAGTATGATTGTGATGGATTTGTTCAGTGTAAGCATTTCCCACTGTATATTGAAGCAGTACCCTGAACCCCATAAATGCATCAATGTACAAAGTTATGATTTAATAAAAAAATTTTTAAAAACATATACACACACACACAAAGAAAACTTCTCAGTGTTTGTCTATTTATTGCTTTTGGAAGGGCTCTTAGGCTGATAGAGGCTTGATGCAATATGTGAACACCTTATGTACCATTACTATAAAAGCACTTTGAGAAAATACATCAATTTTTTTCATTTAAGCCTTATAAAAATCCCATGAGATTGAGAGAGGATGCCCAGGATGATAGAGTCAGAGGTTTCTCAGCAGAAATTATATGTCTTCTTTGAGCTCTTAGGCAGACCCACACACTTGAAAGTCTCACCTCCTGGAGAAGAGGCCTAATCTCAGAGACAGAAGATGCTGAGAAACACTGGGATATTATTTTTCTGCACAGCCAGCCAGAGGGTAGCAGCTGGGCACATGACTATTTTTTTTTCTTTTGGTAGAGATAGGGGTCTTGCTGTTTGTTTCCCAGGCTAGTCTCTAACTCCTGGCTTCAAGCCATCCTCCCACCTTGGCTTCCCAAAGTGCTAAGATTACAGATGTTGACTGACTCTTTAATCCAGAAGAAGTTTCACAAAAAACTGCATTACAGGCATGAGCCGCTGCACCTAGCTGGAGGAAATGATTTTAACCCAGCTTTCAATCTCTTGAATCATACTAAAAGTCATCAACATCTGAACAGTGTCCCTAATACTACCAAATCTGGCAAATAGACCGGTTAAAGGAGTCTATTTATTTTTCTCTTCAAAGATTTTGCAGGGTTTTTTTTGGCCAGGGCTGGGTTTGAACCCACTACCTCTGCTATATGGGGCCAGCACCCTACTCCTTTGAGCCACAGGTGCCACCCCTCCCTTCAAAGAGTTTTAGAAACTATTCTAGAACACAAATGGATAAAGTAGAGAAAATGGAGAATGAGGATGACTCTGAAAGAAGTTGAGATCTGCCCAGTAAGTAATGGTAAAGGAAATCCTTCAAGCTTAAATGAAAGGACACTAGCCATGTCTCACATGGGTAAAGTAATTATGTAAGTAATTATAAAAGACAGTATTAAGGTATTTTCTTAATTCTTTTTTTCCTATATAAATTTAAAAGACAATTACATAAAGCAGTAATTATAAATTTAGGTTAGTGGGCATACAATGTATAAAGATATAATTTGTGGCAATACAATATAAAGGAGGTGGAGCTAAATAAGAGCACAATTTTTGTATATTATTGAAAATTTGACTTGGTATTAAAATGTATAGAAAAACCAGGCACAGTGGCTCACACCTATAATCCTAGCACTTGGGAGGCCAAGGCAGGTGGATTGCCTGAGCTCACAGATTCAAGACCAGCCTGAGCCCAAGTGATGCCTCATCTTTAAAAATAGCCAGGCGTTGCAGCAGGCACATATAGTTCCAGCTACTTGGGAGGCTGAGGCAAGAGAATTGCTTAAGCCCAGGAGTTTGAGGTTGCTGTGAGCTATGACGCCACAGCACCCAGCACTCTACCTAGGGGTAACAAAGTAAGACCCTGTCTCAAAAAAAAAAAAAAAATGTATAGAAAAAAGTGATGTAAATTTGGCCAGATGTAGAGGCTGTAATCCTAGCACTCAGGAGATCAAGACAGGTAGATTGCCTGAGCTCAGGAATTCAAGACCAGCCTGAGCAACAGCGAAACTCCATCTTTACTAAGAATAGAAAAACTAGCCAGGCATTGCAGCAGGCACCTGTAGTCCCAGCTACTGGGGAGGCTGAGGCAAGAGGATTGCCAGGAATTTGAGGTCACGGCGAGTTATGACACCAGAGCACTGTAGGGTGACAGAGTGAGACTCTGTCTCAAAAAAAAAAAAAGTGATATAGATTTAAAATGATATCTTAGAAAATATGTATTTAACACAAAAGAAAGCAGTTATGGAGAAATTAAGGAACAAAAAAAGATAAAAGTCAGAATAGCCCTTCTTATTCTTTTTTTTTTTTTTTGAGACAGAGCCTCAAGCTATCCCCCTGGGTAGAGTGCCATGGCATCACAGCTCATAGCAACCTCCAACTCCTGGGCTCAAGCCAGTCTCCTGCCTCCACCTCCCAAGTAGCTGGGACCACAGG
>CAUYQV010084968.1:0-48700 GCA_963574575.1 Galagoides demidoff | reverse complement strand
GGATTCAAACCCACCACCTTAGGTGTATGTGGCTGGTGCCTTAGCCGATTGAGCCACAGGCGCCGAGCCTTTGTAATCATTTTCTTATCATCCTATTTTATTTGACAAATTATAATCAGAAGTATTTCTTTTTTTTTTTTTGAGACAGAGCCTCAAGCTATCACCCTGGGTAGAGTGCCATGAAGTCACAGCTCACAGCAACCTCCAACTCCTGGGCTTTAAGTGATTTTCTTGTCTCGGCTTCCCAAGTAGCTGGGACTACAGGCACCCAGCTATTTTTTGGTTGTAGTTATCATTGTTTGGCAGGCTGGGGCCGGAGTCAAACCTGCCAGCCTAGTGTACGTGGCTGGCACCTTTGCCTTTGAGCTACAGGTGTTACCCCAGACGTATTTCTTAAAAGAAACTTTTCTTTTTTACTTACTACACTCATCTTGCTAAACACCGAACAAAAATTGGCCCATAGGCTATATTAGGCAAAATTGCAGGCACAGTAGATCCCATGGTGCTCCTGACAGCTTACAGTCAGACCAGCAAGGCCAGATCCCTGCCAACCCACCATCTAACTGTTTCTCTCCCTTTTCTGATCCTTCCTATTTTTTAAAAAATTTCAAATTAATATGAGGGTACAAACTTTCAGATTACATTGTTTTCAATTCTAAGGCAAAGTTCAAGTTGTAGTTGAGCCCTTCACCCGGGGCGCATGTTCAACACCTCCATATAGTCACATTAGGGGAGATCCCACCAATTGCCCTCCCTCCAGCCACTTAGCCTAATCCTTCCTACTTTCTGAATGACTAGTCATCTTCCTCCCAGAATTGCTTCATTCCAAGGAATTCCTTTTTGGCAAACAAATAATTCATCCTGAATTTAAACAATGTCTAACTTTTTATTATTACTCTTTTTACAGTAGTACCTATTAACTGCCTGAGAGGTTAAGGACCCAAAGATGAAAGATTATTCAGAGGCAAGAAATGAACGGAAAACGGAGTCCTAGTTCTGTGTGGGCAATGTGGTCTTTATTGGGTGCAGGTGGGGTGAATCGGAAAGGAATTCCACAGGTGGGTTATGGCGGACGGGGATTTAAAGGGTCAGGGATTGGTACATTATTTCCTGGGTGGGACATGCACTCGATTCTACCTGGGCGGGTCAGTACTTTCTACCCTGTCATTGCCTTTTCTTGCTACCCTATTTTCAGTCCTGTCTTCAGAATTTACTCTGATCACAGATATTCAAAGCAGCTTTACCGGAGAAATCATCTTGACAAATAGTATGCCCCAAGTTTTAAGGTGGATCCCAAAGAAGTTATCAATTGCATTGGGTGATTGTTCACTGCACTTTTTAAGTAGGACGTCATATGACTTTTTTCCTACTTTGGCACCCAAGAGAAATTGTGCAAAATGTAAAGTAGTACTTATTTTCAAGACAAGCATAATAAATAGGATATAGATGATTTTCCTTTTGCAATTTTTAAATGTCTTCTTTATAACTTTTAGAAAAGGATTTTAAATGTTAGCAACAAGACAGACTTATTCAAAATACTATTATGAACCTCTGCCCTCTACACAGAGTCACACCAATTTTAAAATGTTTGACACAGTTTAAAATAACACCAAAAGTCACTGCATGATTTATAATAAAACTACCCACCCGTATTAAGGCATCAGAATGAAGTCAAAGAGTTAACAACCCTTTCAAGGTATTTATCAACAAAACAGCCACATTTATCTCATCTCTGTTCTCAGCAGCTTTCTGCAGCCTCAAACTTCCAGGTTTGTCAACAATTCCGAATTCTCCAAGGTCTCTGCAGCTAATGGCAATTAACATCAGGGTTTTTTCTTCTTCCTGAAATTTCTCGTGTTGATACAGGAGGCTTTCCAGACCAGCCCAGTCTCAATAATTATTTGTCTATTTCAACTTCAGAGACAGGATAGTAATATGGAAATAATAAAAAGAATACAGCCATCCTGAACCCCCAGACCTATTCAAAGAAGTTTAATTAAACGACTTATAACGAACCACCCCTGGTAATTGTTCCATGGCATGCTAATGTTAAATTCCTTTGAAGCCGATTTCCTTTTTGAGTCTCAGAAAGCTGAGGCTTTAAAGTAAGTAGGTGTTGTTTGCTGCCTTATCTCTCTGCTTGATTTGCACTTCTGTGTAGGCTGCAAAGGGTATTTCAGCTTGCTGGGAAGCTGCAGTTGTAATCAAAATATTTCAAAGGCTTTGTTCCTTGGTTGGAAGAGCCACTCAAGCAGTTGCCCTAAGCATTATTGCAGAAGCACCGAGATAGTTCCCTTTGCTCTACCATATCAACTCTGTGAACTATGAAATATTCATTCCATTCCCTCTTAGAATGCTCTTTTCTCCAATCACCTCCCTATGTCCAATCCTACTGAATTTTTGAGATGTAAAGAGCCAATTTCTCCAGGAAGCTTTTCAACATTTCCCTCAGCTTGCGGAGTTACTTTTACTTTTAAACTCCACGATGTGTTACTGTTCTTTTGGGTCACTTACTACTTTTTATTTGGTAACGCATTTTTCTAGAGGTAGGCTTTCTTTTTCAGACTTGGAATTTCTTGCTTTAAAGCAAGCAGAGTCAGTGTGTTTAATTCAGCACCTCCATGAAGAGCATACTCGTTTGACGGCTGCTGAATTCACCAAGTAGTTAACATACCTATGTTGTAGAGAAGACAGATCATGTGTGGGGTTGAGATGAAACTTTCAACAAATGGTGACAGGACCACACATTGTCGGTGAAATGGATTCTCATATCTACGTATTTATTTTAAGGGTAGAATGAAATGCAAACACATGAAGATTCAGGAACAGGGGCAGGGACATAATAGATGCTTAGCAACGCTCCTTTTCCTTATGTGCACGGCGCCATGCCTCCCATTTATCGAACTGATATCTGGTTGCTCTTCCTGGCTGGCCATTCCCAAAGGATAAAAAAGAATATCTAATTTGCATCCAGGGTGTCCCCCAAACAGAGGAAGCTTGATTGGTTTTAAACCTGTGGGTGCACAGAATGAATGGGGACAATGATTCTGCTGGTCTTTTCCCCAAGGTACTGAGGCTGTTCTGTGTTGCCTAGACCTCCCCACACTCTCAGAACATCCTCAATTTTATTTAGAGGAAAACAAGCCAAAGAGATGCTCAGGGTCTAAGAAGCCCCACTTTTATTAATAATCAAAAAACTTCATGATAAAATCGATAAGCGGTTTATAAATTCAGGTTTGGGAGACTGTAATCTCTGTGAGAACTTAAGTGTTCCTTAACTGCTTACTTTCCTCTTCTGTAAAA
The DNA here is from genome assembly GCA_963574575.1 of Galagoides demidoff. Classification (NCBI taxonomy): domain Eukaryota; kingdom Metazoa; phylum Chordata; class Mammalia; order Primates; family Galagidae; genus Galagoides; species Galagoides demidoff. Next base: position 45,397 of record CAUYQV010084968.1, on the reverse strand, counting down.
TGGGGATTCAAATACCTAGCTTATGGGCGGTGCCTGTGGCTTTGTGAGTGGAGGTTGCTGTGAGCTGTGATGTCACAGCACTCTACTGAGAGTGATAAATGAGACTCTGTCTCAAAAAAAAAAAGTACCTAGCTTATAAGATTTTTTTTAAATATATAAATAACATGATAAACGCAAACCACATTGCCCAGTTTGGGGCACACAGTAAATACTTGGTTACATTAGCTGTCATCACTGAACATCATCTCTTTACCTTTCAAGTATATAAACACTGAATGCCTTATATTTTAGGCTTTTTTGGGTTTTTTTGAGACAGACTCTTACTACGTTGCTCTCCATAGGTAGAGTGCCCTGTGTCACAGCTCACAGTGACCTCAAACTCTTGGGCTTAAGTGATTCTCTTGCCTCAGCCTCCCAAGCAGCTGGGACTACAGACACCCACCACAATGCTGGCTATTTTTGTTGTTGCAGTTGTCATTGTTTTTTTTTTTTTTTTAGCAGGCCTGGGCCGGGTTCAAACCTGCCACCCTTGGTATATGGGGCCAGCGCCCTACTCATGAAGCCAGTGTATGTGGCCGGTGCCCTAACCACTGAGTGACGGGCTCCAAATCTAGGATTTTTTTTTTTAACACAAATTAAAAACTGCAGCCTCCTAGGCTCTGCTGTTTTAAATCTGTAGTCTGGCCTGTTAGCATGTTTCTATTTTCCTAATGGGTTCTACATTCAACATTGCCCAAGTTACTTCCCACAAAAACATTTTGACGTTGCAGGAAACAAAACTGGTATCTCAATTTAATTGTTCAATTTCTTTCTACTTCTTTTTTGCTATAACGAGCCTATAGTACTTTTATAACGGAAACACACACACGATAACTAAAACAAAAGTGATCACCCACGTTTAGCAGGGGAGAAAAGAATACATCTCTAATTTTCACATCCGTTTGCCACCATCTTCCCCTTCCACCTCCCTTATCGCTCACTACTATAAATGCATATGTGTGTTTACATCTCTTTCACCTCGAAGTTTAATATTTTAGAGACACCAGCCTCAGACCCACGCTTGCATTGGGACATGGGGTGGGGGGCAAAGCCAGCGCTCAAGAGCCTGGAGCAGCTGAGGCGGGCAGGACTCTTGCCAGCCTTGCCAAAATTCCAAAGTTCCTTGCTCTTCCTCCTCCTCGACCGGCCGACGGTTGGGCCCTGCACCAAAGCCCGCTACCCAATTTGTTCACTTCCTAGATCAACCACACGCCCAGCACACTGCCTGGGTGGAGTGCTCCGAGGTGGCTGGAGAAGCAGCCTGATTTCAGTTTACAGGTTGCAGGAGCGCCAGTCTTTTCAGTTTTCTTTTTCCAAGTATTTATGGAAGTCAGAGACTCTTTTAAAAATATAATATAAGCTAAGGGCGCTTTCTCCCAGGAAAATGATCATGAACACCAAAATTCTGCAAGGAATCCCGAAGTGTTTATTGCTCTCTGGACCTCCCAGATTAAGTCCCCAGTATCCGCAGGCATGGGGGCGGGCATGGACGGAGTAAGCAAAGAAAGCGGCGAAATTTTGGACTAAATCCTTTAACACAGATAATATGTGTATTTAATATACAGGGATACATGTATGACAAAGCTGAGTAAGACGTTATGGAGACTCTTTTCCCCAAATAGGCTGGTCCGAGTGTACAGACGCGACAGGTCATACAAAGGGACTGTGAGCAACAGGTGGGCAGAACACCAGGTCCCGCACGCCCGGAACACGGCTAGTCGGGAGACAAGGGAGAAGGAGGGGCAGGAGAAGGGGCCAGAGGCAGGGTCGGCGGCGCAGGCGAGAGGCGGGGCTCCACTCACCGTTGCCCACGAAGCTCCGGCCTTTCCGGGCCAGGGTTTGCTGCACCTGCTCCTGGATCCGCAGGCTCTTGACCGCCTGGCTGCCGCGGCCGCTGCTCCCCGCCAGCTTCAGCTTCGCCTCGGAGGGCAAAGCGAGGCTGGAGGTGTCCAGTTGTCCCAGGATCTGTTGGCCCAGGACGGTCCGGATGTAGCCGCACTCGGCTGGGGAGCCGGGGGCTGCCATGGGGCCGGAGGGGACGACTGAGCGCTAGCCTACCGCAGGACCTGAGCGCGAAGCCGCCGCAGAGCTGGGGGCGCCGGAGTGAGCCCCGCCCAGGTCCCGCCCCCGGTCCCGCCCCCGCGCCGGAGAGAGGCCGGGGCCTGGGGGAGCGCGGCCTCCGGAGCCGGGAGCCCAGCCTCCCCCGGGCGGGGGCGCGGCTCCGGCCGGGCACGCGCACTCGGGCCCGGGGGGCGGGGGTGGGGCCCTCCGCGCGCGCGGACACCTGGCGAGCTGGACCCGCCCACCGGGAGGTGGGGACAGGTGCGCAGTCCGCCCGGGGTCGCACACTTAGTCTGAGTCATCTCGGATTCTGCTTGGCAGGGCCGAGCCGGGCTCTGGGTTCCTTTCTCTCCCTCTGCTGGGCTCCGGGAAAGGCTGTGATATCCGCCCGGTTGGGGGAGGGGCTGCCCGCCAGGCAGGTGCGCCCTGGCGTCACTTCTGATCTTGGACTGAGTTTGCCTCTGGGATCCCCGAGTGAGTAGTCTATCTGGTTAGTCAGGCTCTGTCGCACTGTTGAAATCGTATCGCATAGTTTTCCTGGACCTGAGGATGAGAAAGGTCAGGCAGAAAGGGCAGCCAGAGCCGGCAGTGTGCCAAGAAAATGACATGCGTGAAATCAAACACTTTTAAAAAGAGCTTTTTTCTTAGTATAACTTCAGGCCCATGTACTTTCGCACAGATGCAGTCCCAGAAACATATGTTCTTCCTCATGAGAGCTTCTGTTTTCTCTTGCAGATACACAAATTGTACCCAGTACAGGCTTGCGCACCCACTCCTCTCTGACGAACACACCCACACAGAGAAACCCCAGTAAGAGGCTCTGGAGAAGCGGCTGGCTTTTAATAGGTGATACTTTTTTTAAAAAAAATGGTCCTGCTAACGTTGATTAAGTCCTCTTTATGACAAACTCTTTGTAAGCGGACCTATGGAAGAGGCCTCTGACTTTCTATGGAATCCTCCACAACTTGTATTTATCATGCTATTAATTATATTTAACACGTAGTTGACTACTGAGAACCTGAGAGCTCAGCTCAACAGCAAGAGTCCTTCACCTTAAAGTTTACAACCTAAGCCACTTGTCCTGATTTTGCTCTTTGAACTTGAGAGACTGAAGGAAAAACATCTGTTCTTGGTATTAAGTAAGATAATCTTCCCTTTCATGGCTTGGGTTTGTATGTTCATTTCCCTCAGATCCCTGAATTGCAGCAAAATCCTACTTATTCATAGGTCTGGAGAACACGGATTCCCTTTTCCTCACTTTCCTACCAATACCCTTCAGGTCTTCCACACACTTAATGTGCAGGTATTTGGCCTCCCTTTTTACATGAGCATCCAGGGGATGGAGAGGAAATTAAAGGATTAAAAGCCTGGACAACAGAGTGGTGACCGTTCTGCCACCCTGTTTCAGTAGCCATATGGCTAAGGATGTCTAGAATGTAGTGTTTGAGCGGGAGCCATATGGATATAGGTTCCTGGAATCAATTGCTCCCGCTCCAGCAGGACCAGTCTTGAGATAAATTACACCTTATGTAAAGCTCAATTATGTAGCCAGATGGAAACAACTAACCCTGATGCTGAGGTTTAATTTAAAAGAGAGAGGTGAACTGAAGGTGAATTGATCATAGAGACTTCCATTGACAAACTCTGATCCTGGTCCCTTCTGTTCCGCTCCCTCCATCCCTTGTCAGGACCTCTTCTGAGATCAGCGAGTCTGCTTCTTTGAAAGACAATTTCAGTACTTTCCCCTACAGAGTCAGCTGGGGCAACAGCCCTTGATTTTTTCCTTTGTGCTTGGAGAGCCATGATGTAAAGTTCAGCTCTGCCTCCATCTAGAGCTCACTCCACCAGGGCAATGGCGAGCTATGTTCCTCATTTATTTATTTATTTTAAAGGGCCAAACTTTAAATACTTTTTTCCTCTTGAATTAATTATTTTGAAATGTGGTGTCATAACTGATTATCCTATTGGGTAGGTACCAATAATTGGGCACAAAAAATCTTGTTATTGGATAGTTGTGTGATTTTGTAAGAGCAAGGTGATTACAAGCCCAGCTTGTAAATAAGATCTTGAGTAAGATCTAGGTGCAAACCTTAGCTTGCCCCTTGTAAGTACTCTGGCAGTAAGCAAATTTCTTTATATCTATCGATCTCTCTCTCTCTCTCTCTCTCTCTCTCTCTCTATATATATATATATATATATATATATAATTTTTTTTTTTTTTTGGCCTTGTTGGGTTTGAACCCGCCACCTCTGGTATATGGGGCCGGCACCCTACTCCTTTGAGCCACAGGTGCCGCCCTCTTTATATTTTTATAAAAATACCTCTTTACATTCTCTTATCTGTAAAATGGGAGCAATTAAAGTATCTATGAGATAGTGTTGTTGTTGTAAAGATTAAGTGATGAGTAGTAGTACATAAGAAATATTTAGGCTGGCATGGTGGCTCATTCCTGTAAGCCTAGCACTCTGGGAGGTCGAGGCAAGTAGATTGGCTGAACTCAGGCGTTCCAGACCAGCCTGAGCAAAGTGAGAGCCAGTCTCTACTTAAAAAAAAACAAAAACCCCAGCAAAACTAGCAGGCACTGTGGCAAGTGTCTGTAGTCTGTAATTCCAGCTACTCAGGAGGCTTAGGCAAGAGCAAGAGGATCGCTTGAGCCTAAGAGTTTGAGGTTGCTATGAGCTATGATGCCATGGCACTCTACTGAGGTTAGCTCAGTGAGACTGTCTGAAAAAAAAATTCAGCTTCCACCAGAGATCTACTTCTGGACCCCTTCAATTCCTTCAAGTCTCTGCTCATATATTAACTTATTGAAATGAGAATTTTTTACACACACACAGAGTTATTCACTATCTCCCTTCTCTTTTTAATTCATCTCCATAGCACTTATCCTCATCAAACATACTTTATATTTTACTTATTTGTTTTTTTTTTTTTTTTTGAGATGGAGCCTCAAGCTATCCCCCTGGGCAGAGTGCCATGGCATCACAGCTCATAGCAACCCCCAACTCCTGGGCTCAAGCGAGTCTCCTGCCTCCACCTCCCAAGTAGCTGGGACCACAGGCGCCCGCCACAACGCCCGGCCATTTTTTGGTTGCAGCCGTCATTGTTGTCCCGGCCATTTCTCGGTTGCAGCCATCATTGTTGTCCGGCGGGCCCCGGCTGGGGACCCGAACCCACCACCCTAGGTGCACGTGGCTGGCACCCCAGCCGATTGAGCCACAGGCACCGAGCCTACTTATTTAATTGTTGATTGTTTCCCTGTTGGAATATAAATGTCACAAAAGCAGGGATTTGGGGTGGCGCCTGTGGCTTAGTGGGTAGGGCGCTGCCCCATATACCCAGGGTGGCAGGTTCGAACTCAGCTCTGGCCAAATTGCAACAACAAAAAAAATAGCCAAGCTCGGCGCCTGTGGCTCAAGTGGCTAAGGCGCCAGCCACATACACCTAAGGTGGCGGGTTTGAATCTAGCCATAGCCCACCAAACAACAATGATGGCTGCAACCAAAAAATAGCCAGGCGTTGTGGCGGGCGCCTGTGGTCCCAGCTACTTGGGAGGTGGAGGCAGGAGACTTGCTTGAGCCCAGGAATTGGAGGTTGCTGTGAGCTGTGATGCTACAACACTCTACCCAGGGGAATAGCTTGAGGCTCTGTCTCAAAAAAAAAAAAAAATAGCCAGATGTTGTAGCCAGCACCTGTAGTCCCAGCTACTCTGGTGGCTGAGGCAAGAGAATTGCCTAAGCCCAGGAGTTGGAGGTTGCTGTGAGCTGTGATGCCACAGCACTCTACCGAGGGCGATAAAGTAAGACTCTGTCTCTTAAAAAAAAAAAAAAGGGATTTTGTTTTGTCCATTGCTGTTCTGCAAGACCTAGAAGAGGTAGATAGTAGGTATATATTGAATGAATGAATGAATGAATCATGGGTGAAAGCACTTAGAGCAGTACCTGTCATATAATGAGTGCTTGACTACTGTTAGTAATACTAATAATTAGGGTTTCAAACTCTTTTGATAATCTTATCTTTTTTTAAAATTTCAGAATATTACAGGAGTACACATTTTGCTTTCCTATATTTTAAGTCAAAATTATAAGTGTGCCCTTCACCCAAAAAGTGTGTGAGGTAAAGTGATGTGAATTTACCTACACCCCTACCTATCTGAATTCCACTGAGTTTTGCTTCCATACGCGATAACTTATCTTTTAAAAAGTCACATAGATATTATGTAGTCTAGGTAATCTACTAATTAGCTGTGTGAAATACCTTATAAATTAAAACAAACTAAACCTTGATAAAGTTCTTAATTTTGGAATCCTCACAGAATTTAATGAGTCAGTAGCACGATCCCTTTGAAAATAAGATAAACACATAAACTCCTTAGAAGGATCCCTGTGGAGGTGAGACTGCTATTGTAAAAGTTAATTACAAGGTGAGGAGGTATGAAGACTCTGGCCTTGTGCCCCCAGCATAGTCTAGATAGGCTTATATTCCGAGAGAGTGCAGGTCCTGTCACGTTTTTCTCATTTCTTGGGAAAGCCACCTGCCTAACTTCCTAAACTGTGGGTAAATTCTAAGGTAACAGTTAAAGTTACTGGCTTCTAGCCAGTAAACTGAAGCGTGGGAATAAAATGCTATAAATCCTTTAATGGTATTTGGCTGTTCTGTGATCTGCTACCTTTTAGTATTTAGATTCAGTTATAAAAAATGTCCATTTCGTTTTTCATCGACCAACAGAATCTGATAAAAGAGAAAAGGCAAAACCACAGGAATGTTGAAGTAAAATGTAAATAGCAGATAACAAAATTATGAGGCTACAGTTCTTTTGCTGTGAACCTACAATAAGAATTCATAAATTCTTGTGTTTTAAACTTGCATTTTTTTTTTGGCCAGGGCTGGGTTTGAACCCAACACCTCTGGCATATGCAGCTAGCGCCCTACTCCTTTGAGCCACAGGCACTGCCCCTTGCATTTTCTTTCTTTCTTTTTTTTTTTTTGAGACAGAGTCTAACTATGTTGCCCTCTGTAGAGTGAGTGGCATCACAGCTCACAGCAACCTCCAACTCTTGGGCTCAAGCGATTCTCTTGCCTCAACCTCCCAAGTACTTGGGACTACAGGCGCCTGCCACAACACCTGGCTATAAACTTGCATTTTTTTTTTTTTGAGACAGAGTCTCACTATGTCACCCTTCATAGAGTGCTGTGGCATCACAGCTCACAGCAATCTCAAACTCTTGGGCTTAAGCAATTCTCTTGCCTCACCCTCCCGAGTAGCTTGCCACAATGCCCAGCTATTTTTTTTTTTTTTTGGTTGTAGTTGTCATTGTTGTTTAGCAGGCCCTAGGCCAGGCTCAAACCTGCCACCTTCGGTGTATGTGCCTGGCACCCTACCCACTGAGCTATGGGTGCCATGCCTAAACTTGCATTTTTATTTGATTTATATACTATATTGCCTTCAAGCACTGATGATTTATCTTCAAATCTAACATTAAGTCTTTCTCAGAGTAATCTTTATTTAATCATCTATAAATTCCTATATGAGAGAGTCTAATATGCAAAAAAATTCAGGATATGAGTAGGAGACTAAATATAGTTTAAAGAGCAGAGATAATATTTTAATGGAGAATACTGAACATTAATACTGAACAAAAGAACTAGAAATCTTTGATTCATATTTTACAAATCTAGCATCTTCATAAATGTCAACTCACATGAAATATCTTCTGTTACTATTTCTAGGCTATTAATATCTATTGTTTTTTCAAAATATTTACCAAATTAGTGTAAGGAGCCTGGCAGATAGGAAATCTGAAATAAATCTCAGAATTTATTTGCTCTTTTAGCAAATAGACGTGTTGCCAAGGCAATCAGCAGTTTTATCATGAGGCATGCCTGATGGAACTGGATCAGGGCTGGAAAGGGAAGCTATGAGCACGTGGGTGCTGAAAACCGCGGCCGGGACTTTCAGCGGCAAGGAGGGTGAAGGTATTTGTCTCTAATCCGGAAGTTTGTTTTGCATGTAATTTTAAACATATTCTAAGTGTGTGAAACCGATTTAAAAAATCCTCCAGATGTGGGATGAGAGGTGGAAATCAGGTGAGCAACTCCGAGGGGCTGGCAAAGAGCAATTAGCTCACGGTTGTGGGGAATGCTTCAAAACAGTCCCTTTGGGGCACCGCCTGTGGCTCAAGGAGTAGGGCGCTGGCCCCATATGCCGGAGGTGGCAGGTTCAAACCCAGCCCTGGCCAAAAACTGCAAAAACAAAATAAAACAGTCCCATCAATTAACTCACAGGCACGTGTGAGCAAGGTGTATCAATTGAAACAATTACTTGTAAGCTGGATGGATGGCCAGAGCTGCTACACTAATGGTTGTCAGATCTTTCACGTGATATTTGAGTCCTCATATACATTCTTGGCTTTCTTAGAGACCGTGGTTCATGCTTGTCTCTGCCCAAAAACTGAGCACGGAGGTAACTAGCAGGTGCTCAGTAAATAGTGAATTGAGTGTAACCTCTTACCTACAGGTATTTCAATTTATTAATTTGCCTGAGTACACCCAGGTGCAGCCAATCAAAAGAAATGATCCTGGAGGAAGTGGCCTGGCTTGCAACAAAATACCAGAATGGGCTCGGCGCCTATAACTCAAGCAGGTAGGGTGCCAGCCACATACACCAGAGCTGGCAGGTTCAAATCTAGCCTGGGCCTGCCAAGCAACAATGACAACTACAACCAAAAAGTAACCAGGCAATGTGGCGGGCACCTGTAGTCCTAGCTACTTGGGAGGCTGAGGCAAGAGAATCGCTTGAGCCCAAGAGTTGGAGGTTGCTGTGAGCTGTGACACCATGGCACTCTACCCAGGGTGACAGCTTGAGACTCTGTCTCAAAAAAAAAAAAGAAAAGAAAAAAACATACCAGAATGACAAATGCCCAGGGGAGCATGATATTTAGTGATTTCTAAGTTTATGAAGGCATCAGAGAAACTCCGTGGGATTGATTTGTATAACTATGTAGAGAATCTTACACCTCAGTGTCATGCATTGTTTAAAAATCATTGCATTATATTTTTTGAATTGTTTTGATATCTGACTGTAAGGTATTGATTGATATATGTGTATATTCATTCACAAATAAATTATTTGCATTTTAAATTTGTCTCCTTTTTTTCCTGTATGCACTATTTTTCTTTGAAATTCTAAAAAGTAAAGTATTCCATCTCATATAGAAAAATAATACTATTAATCTGGATTGGATTTTAAAAGCCCAGTCTATACATCCAACCCCCTTTCCCTTTTTCTTTCTTTCTCTTTTTTCAAAGACACAGTCTCACTCTGTTGCCCAGGCTAGCGTGCATGGCATTAGCCTAGCTCACAGCAACTTCAAATTCCTGGGCTCAAGTGATTCTCCTGCCTCAGAATACAGACGCCCACTATAATGCCTGGCTAATTTTTCTACTTTTAGTAGAAACGGGGTCTCACTTTTGCTACAGGCTAGTCTTGAACTCGTGCTCTCAAGGGATGCTCCTGCCTCAGCCTCCCAGAGTGCTAGAATTACAGGTGTGAGCCACCACACCTGGCCTCAGAGTTCTTGATGCCAGCCAGAACTGGGCTTAAATTGTTGCTTTGCTGTGGACTTTGAGCAAGTTACATAAATTCACTGAGGTTCAAGGCCTAATAGGGTTGGTGGAAGATTCACCTAGATATTAAATATAAATCACTTAGATCTCCTACATAATACTTAATGTTATCTATTGTTGCCAAAAACAAAATAAAAAACCCATCTCAACTGATTCGAGGAGCTTAAAAGTAGTTTCTTTTTCATGGTTTTTGTGGTTGACCCAGTTCCTCTGAGGTCTAACCTCAGTTTCCTCATGTGGCTAGGGTCAGCTGATGGCTTGGCCAGGGCTGAATAGTCTTAGCCATAGGCAGGGCTGTAGCTGGTATGGCTGGAACTGCCAGGATGATCGAGTCTTTCTTTCCACGTGGCCTCTCATCCTTTGGGGTTTTTACGAGGTGGTCTTTAGCAGTACTCTAAGAAAGACCAGAAGCAATAAGTTTATTTAGATCTCGGCTCTGGCCAAAGTGCTGTTTCGACTACATTCTACTAGTTAGAACCAATCACCAGCCATGCCCAGATTCATGTGTCAGGGAAGGAGACACCACATTCTATTGGTTAAAACCAATCACAAGCCCCGCCCAGATTTCAACGTGTCAGGGAAGGAGGCTCCACCGCTTAAGGGAGAAAGCGCAAAGTTGTACCTGGTATTACAGGGACCATGCATAGAGATGGGAGGAGATCTCCTAGTGACCTTTGCAGATGATCTTAACACCTTAGTGCTCAATAAGTGGTAGCTGTTATTATTATTTAGAATTGGCGTATCTCTCAAAGGTTGGCAGGGTTATACCTTTTGATGGCTAGAGGAAATGAGCCAAAGGAGGGCAATCTTGATTTACACGTGTTTAGATGCATTTGGGAATGTACCTTTCTGCCTGTTGTACCAGTGGAGTTTAAGCTCTATGCAGAGGACCCTTAGATTAGGAATCTTGATGTGTTTCACTGGAAGAGCAGTGGTCCCTGGGGATCTTCTGCTGGCTCATAAGTGAATGGAGTTCCAGTTTGTCCACCATCTCAGCCGACTGGGTTTTCTTCAGAGTACCCTCATTTATAGTTACAGATATTAATAAAATGCACCACTGAACCTCCAAAGTGACTAATCACATCCTTTACTCTTATTGTGATATTCCTACTTATAATGATAAAAGAAAAATACATGCTAACTTACAATAACAAGGAGGAAAATGTGCTATTCACTCTGAATATAGTTATATTTCAGAATAAGAGCAATTTATGAGTTCAATCTCATTATTTAACATCATTACTTCATTACGTTCTGTGATCTTTTATTAGGTTCGTCAGTAAGACGCTAATTTAAAAATTGTGTAGGTGAGGTTGGAGCCCCGGAGTGGCCCTTTTTATTTCTTGATGAGGTATAGTTGTGCAATAATTATTTCCTCTTGGAATATGCTTTCCCACATCTTCACAAGGTGGGCTTCTTCCTGTCAGTTAGATTTGTTTTAAAGTTCTTCCTCAAAAAGAATTTCCCAGCCAATCAGTCTGAAGTAGTCCTCTTGTCACCCTTAATACGAAGTACTTACCGCAACTTGATAATTTTCTTGTTTACAGAGATATATAAGTTTAAGTTATTTCTTGTTCTGTTTTTGTTTGTTTGTTCTTTTTTTTGAGACAGAGTCTCACTTTATCACCCTTGGTACAGTGTCATGGAGTCATAGCTCACGGCAACCTCAAACTCCTGGGCTCAAGTGATCCTCTTGCCTTAGAGGATCTGCTGCTTCAATACCTAGGTATTTTTTAGAGATGGGGTCTCCTTCTTGTTTAGGCTGGTATTGAACTCCTGAGTCAAGCAATCCACCAGTTTTGTCCTCTATCTCTTGTTCTAGAGTACAAGATTCATGTCAGCCGAAACTGTGTCTTATTCACCAATTCAATTTTAATGCTTAGAATCCATACATACAGTAAGCTCACAAGATTTGTTAAATGAACAATTATAGAAAAACATTTTAATCTTTTGTTCTCCCAAGTCTCACTCTTTTGCCATGGCTGGTATGCGGTGGCATCATCACAGTTCACAGCATCCTCCAACTCCTGGACTCAGGTAATCCTCCTGCCTCAGCCTCCCCAGTAGCTGCAACTATAGGCACGTGTCATGAGACAGGGTTAATTTTCTCTATTTTTAGTACAAACAGGTCTTGTTCTTGTTCTAACTCCTGACCTCAAGCCATTCCCCCACCTCTGCCTCCCTGAGTTCTGGGATTAGAGAACTAATCACTGTGTCCCACCTAGAGAATCCTATTCTCTTTTTAAAAATAGAATTTAAGCATAGGGACAGATCTTTTTGTATTTTTCTGAAAGATGGTTTCTAAGGAAAGAAGAGATCCTGAGACTTGTTTTATTTCATTATTATTATTATTTAACTTGATGCTATGAGAACCCATGCGTTCGATGAAGGGAAGGTGAAGCAATTGCTTGTTTCACAATTTGTTTTGATCGGGAACTTGAAACCTAGAGCTTACTGCTGAGTTCTGGCAAATCTTCCCAGCCATCCCCCAGGCTTCTGTGGCAATCCTCTAAAGAGCAAAGGTCTTTTGGAAAGCTTTGGGTTTTCATGGTGTCAGGAATGGGTCTAGACAAGATGCATACTTCTGAATCGCTGAGGTCACTGGTTTTATCTGTACAGCTTGAGCTTTCCTGCAGCAACTAAAATTCCTCAAAATCACCACTGGATTGAACTACCCTAGTTCAGATTTAGAACCGGTTCAGCTCTGCTCCTTTTAAGTGTAAGGTGTTCTCTCTCAGATGGTAGGAAGCTTTTTGAAGAAATATTTTGGCCATAGAACCATAGAAGAAGATGTGAGAAAGTTCTTTCTTCTGAAGTTGTGACTGTGGAAAGGGCATTTATGAAAATGGTTTGGATGATTTGTTGGGTATTTTGATTAACCCTGATAATATTTGAGTTTTGTGGATTGTAGCAGGAAAAAAAAATCAATCTTTTGGGCCATGAATAACAAGGCAATTATTGACTCAATAAACACAATTTCAAGGATGTTAGAGAAAATGACCCATTAATTCTCCTTTGCCTAAAGAATCAAGGCAGCGTTTATTATCCTGGCATTCTAAAATCTTCCTCCTGGACTTCACCCTCCCAAGCTGATTTTATCTTACAGTATGGAACTTTTCAGCATAAACACTCCGAAGCAATCAGGCCAAAATTCTTATCGTATCTCAAATTGTTTTTTTTTTTTTTTTTTTTGAGACAGAGCCTCAAGCTATCCCCCTGGGTAGAGTGTCATGGCATCACAGCTCATAGCAACCTCCAACTCCTGGGCTCAAGCGAGTCTCCCGTCTCAGCCTCCCAAGTAGCTGGGACCACAGGCGCCCGCCACAACGCCTGGCCATTTTTTGGTTGCAGCCATCATTGTTGTTTGGCGGGCCTGGGCTGGGGATTTGAACCCGCCACCTTAGGTGTACTTGGCTGGTGCCTTAGCCGATTGAGCCACAGGCACCGAGCCAGGGATTTTATTTTCTGCAATTTAAGACATTGTTCTGATGGGCGGTGCCTAAGGCTCAAAGGAGAAGGGTGTTGGCCCCATATACCAGAGGTGGTGGGTTCGAACCCAGCCCTGGTCCAAAACTGCAAAATAAATAAATAAATAAATAAAAATGAAAAAATAAAGTTTAGTATAAGATATTGTTCTGAGTAGGATCCACAGGCATCCCTAGCCTGCCAGTGGGATCCATGGCATAATAATTATTTGAACCCCTGCATGGAGTCTGCTCATCCTTTGTAAAGTTCTCTCTTCCTTTTAGTTCCTACAGGCCCAGTTGGTATTTTTCTTATTCCATGCTACGTGTGTTAGAGCCTTGGGTGGACATGTTTAATCTCCCCCAGGAGACTCTGACTCCCTCCTTGAAGGTAGGACTGTGTGTAACCCATTTGTGTATTTTCCGTGGTATTGTTTGGTACATAATAGATGAATAATAAATGCTTGAAAACTTAATGAATGAATGAGGGATGAACGAATCAATGACTGAGGGAATGAATACTGAGCAAGTTGGGGATTACCCTCCAGAAAAAATACTGACAAATTTTCCATCCACTGTATGCCAGTCATGGGGAGCTTTTGGGTACATGACCACATCAATTCCCACAGCTCTGTAATGAAGCGATCTTGACATCCATTTTACAGAGGTAAGGGAACTGAGCTCTGAGAGATTAAGTGACATGCCCTGCAAATGTTGGAAGTGAGCTTTCTTGGACTCTTTCCTCTCTATGACATGAGCCCACCTCAAGGGAAGCATAAAATTGTTAAAAAGCCAGGAAAGGGGAGATAGCTTGCCGGGGATGTAACAACAAGTCAATGACACGTGCATGATAGGGGGCACTCTTTTGTGTGGCTCTCAGGTCACAGCCTGGGTGGTCTAGAGTGTCCCTATTCTCCGGCTACACCAAAGAGCAGAGACAGAGGAGGAGCCGTTGTTATATAACAGACACCTGCCCAGTGTTTTGTCAAAGGCCTCTATATCAGTTGGAGTCCAGTCAGGAAGACAGAAACCTCTCTAGGTCTTTTGAACAGAGGGAATTGAATGTAGGGATTGGTGATGAAGAGCTGAGAAGCCAAACAGAGAACTGTGAGTCAGTTACTAGACGTTATCATCAGCTGGGAGCTGCTACGGCCTCAAAGATATAGAGACAGTGGGAGGAGGTGGTATAACCAAAGCCCAGAACCTGAGGCCACCCAGTGAGAGCTGGAGCATCAGTGAGGGCTGCCCAGTGGGGTCTTTCTGAATAGGAGCTAGAGCTCTGGAGAGGACAACCATTGCCAGAGACTCAGCCTCTGCCAGTATGAAAGAGAAGGTGAACTACAGGGCTTCTCCCCTCCCACCCTCCAATCTTCTGCAAGTGCCTTTCACTGGCTGGACATACCAGAAACTAGGGAATGAGGAATCCTGGGAAGTATAGTTTGCTGGGATGCTGAACAGATCAGAGAAGGGAGAGGATGGATCTGAGATTCTAAGAATAAACCAGTAGATGACTGGCATAGATCTACTTCTGGATCTCGTGGACTGTTATGTGATATAAGGCACAGCAGAGGAAGCCCTGGTGTTTTTTTTTTTTTTTGAGATAGTCTCTCTCTGTCACCCTGGGTAGAGTGCTATGGTATCATAGCTCAAAGCAACCTCAAACTCCTGGGTTTTTTTGTTTGGAACAATCCTCTTGCCTCAGCCTCCTGGGTAGCTGGGACTATAGGATCCTACCACCATATCCCGCTAATTTTTTTTTTCTTTCTATTTTTAGTAGAGACAGGGTCTTGATCTTGGTCAGGCTGGTCTCAAACTTCTGAGTACAAGCAATCCACCTGCCTGGGGCTCCCAGAGTGCTAGGATTGTAGGCATGAACCACCCAGCCTGAGGCTCTAGCCTTACTATAAATTTGGAGCAATTACATTTGTAGACACTGAGAATACTCTGCTACTGACAGCAGTCTTAGAGTTCAGTCCTTGACCTCTTTCCTCTTCTGTGGACACCTACTCCCTGGCCCAGTTCATCCCATCTCAGGGCTTTAAACATCATCTGTTGGCCAGTGGTTCCTGATGTCTGTTATTGGAACTGAATTAGCCTCTGAATGATATTCTGTGTGTCTAGTTTCCTACATCACGTCTCTATATAAAATGTGCAAAAGGGATGTTAAACGGAACATGTCAGGAGCCAAACACGTTATTTGTGCCCCCATTGCCTCTTCCCACCTCAGTAAATGGTCTCACCTATCTATCACTCAGTTGTTCAGGCCGAGAGCCTTGGAGTCATCCTCGACTTCCATGTTTCTTTCGCGCCCCACCTCCCCTCCACCAGCAAGTCCCATCTTACGTTTTGAAGGAGATTCTGCCTAGTCCCCAGCCTTTCTCTCCTGGACTGGTACAGTAGCCTTCTCCCACAACAGACAGTATAATTTGGTTAAAACCCAAAGTCAGATTGTATCTTTTGCACAAATGCTTTCATATCACACTTGGAGAGAAGGGTTTGCCATTGCTTACAAGGCTTTGTATGTCCCATCCTCCCACCGACCATAGCTCTGATCTCAATTCCCACCACGGTGCCCCTTCATAACATTCATTAATGACATTACATGAACTGAATTTATCATCTGCTTTCCTCAAAGAATGTAAACCCCCAGAAGGCAGGAGCTTGGTTTGCTTCCCCTTCTACCCGCACACCTAGAATTAGAACTACGCTGGGTTGTCACCTGGCAGCCCGGCACCATTTCCCTTCTTCTTTGCACTGACGTCACCAGGGGTAGGAGCGTGGGAACCACCTTTTCCAGAATCCCTGTTTTAATCTTGCTGATGGCACCGATACAGGATTTGGAAAGCAGAAGGGTAGCAGAATCTGTTCTACTGTCCCTGAGCAGCAATGGGCTGATACATGGTCTTTGGTGAGTGTGAGATGTTTGCAGTGGCCCTCTGGGTAGTTTTCTGAAAACATCTACCTTAATCTTGATGGACACTTGGCAATTTCCTTGTTTCGTGCAACTTTCCTGGATTTCATTAAGGTATATCCTTCTAGCCCATTCAAAGTTTTTTTTAAAGTAGCCTTCTGTAAGATTCCTACGGTGTTCTGTTTTTCTGAATGAACTTTTGGATACAAGTTAGGGCACGCAGTAGGCGCTCACAGAAACCTATTGAATGAATGAGCAAACAATGATGTAAGGAAGTGACTGGCCCAAAGGGGCATCCTCAGATGCCAGAGATAATGACATCAGTCACTTTTACCTCCAGGTTTACTAAAAAGCCCAGTGAGGTCTAGACTTCAGACCCATTCTACAGAGTTTTTGGCATGTACCATGTCGATATCTATGCTAAAATTAATATTTTAGAAAGTCCCCTGTAGTTCATTCCATAATATGGGTTTCATCCATTCCCAGTTTAGACATTTTAAAAATAAATATTCAGAATCCAAAGAACTCCATCAGAATTGTTGAAGAAAGAGGGGTTAGAACTCCAGAGATTTTCAATCAAGGTTCGGGACTAGACTGGATGGTTTAAGTGCAAAGTCTTTTGAAATAGCTGTCTTCCCAAGGGCTTGGTAGGAGCCAGGCTCAGTGCTCAGCGCTCCTTACGCCCTTCTCCTAGAATTTGCACAGTAATCCTAGGAGGTATCACCTCTCCATTTTGCAGATGAGGAAATAGGCTCATAGAGGCTCAGACTCATCCAAGATCACCCAGCTAATGCAAGGTAAGGATCCGGACTCAGGTTTCACCTTGTGGGTGTCTGCCTAGTCCATGACTACCTGTGTTTCCGCTAGGGCAGTGATTCTCAACCTTCCTAATGCCATGACCCTTTAATACAGTTCCTCATGTTGTGGTGACCCCCAACCATAAAATTATTTTCATTGCTACTTCATAACTGTAATTTTGCTATTGATATAAATCATAATGTAAATATCTGATATGCAGGATGCATTTTCATTGTTACAAAGGGGTCGCGACCCTCAGGTTGAGAACTGCTGCTCTAGGGTCTGACCCTCTTCCCCTTGCTCCTCTGGACTGAGGCTCTGCAGTCAGTTCTGTGTACATCTGGCAAGAGTCAAGAGGGCACCCCAGAGCTCCACGTTCCTGAAGGTCCCTTCCCCTTTCTTTTCCTAGCACTGAGAGCCTCATGGCAACTATCTGTCTTGGAGGCCATCCAAACAGATCTCATTATGTCCTTTATCCTTTTTGATGTTAGTCACCACAGAATCTCCAAAATCCCAGCTTATACTTTATCCCCTGCCCTCTCATCTTCATCTGGCTCTGTACATCACCCAGTGTGACCCCACTCTCTCTTCTTGCCAGTCCTGAAATCCATCCACTGTGCTCGCTATGGGGAGTCTTTTTTTTTGAGACGGAGCCTCAAGCTATCCCCCTGGGTAGAGTGCCATGGCATCACAGCTCATAGCAACCTCCAACTCCTGGGCTCAAGCAAGTCTCCTGCCTGCACCTCCCAAGTAGCTGGGACCACAGGCGCCCGCCACAACGCCCGGCCATTTTTTGGTGCAGCCATCATTGTTGTTTGGTGGGCCCGGGCTGGGGATTCAAACCCTCCACCTTAGGTGTATGTGGCTGGCGCCTTAGCCGATTGAGCCACAGGCGCCGAGCCTCTATGGGGAGTCTTCAGCAAAATGTCCTTTATGTCCTGGAATCTTCCCCTGGTCCTTCTTACTTTGGTGGAGACCTTGCTTCTTCCCAAGGGTGCTGCTTACCCCAAACCCTCTCGAGTGGTGGTTGTTCTTGTTCCCGCCACTCTTAAGCCACCAGTCCTGGAAGGGGGGCAGGTATCTCCTCCCTTGTCACTGACAGGTCAGCCATTCCCAGGCATCCCCCTTGTGCCATCAGACCACAGCCCTTGTTACAGTCATCTGTAACAGGGTTAAAACCCAAAGCCAGATTATATCTTTTGCACAGATTCTTTCAGATCACGCTTTGAGAAAAGTGTTTGCCTCTAAGATCCTGTACATCCCACTCCATGCGTCTCTCTGATCTCAATTCCCACCACAGTGCCCCTTCATCACAGTGTCCGTGACCCCTAAGTCACTCCCTCTACCAATCCCTAAAGACTTCAAAATCCTGGGCACTTTTCCTCCAACGCTGCCTTGTCACAAGTCTTGGTGATTTCCAGAAACACAGAGGCGATCCTTCTCAGATCCTCGGTTCTCACTTCCCTGACTTCCTTCATTCCGCCTCTCACCCCATTCACTCCCAGAGCCAGACATCAGGGCTCCCCATTAACAGTAACTATGTCCCCTCCAAAATTCCATGCTCCTTACTTTCTGGACACCATCTTACCTGTCCAGCCCACTCTGCTCCTGGTGGTGTCGTTGCACCGTCCCTGGGTGAGAGGAGGCTTTTTTTCCCCTGGGAAGGGGAGGGGCTGCTTCTTCCAGCATAGAGGACTCCGGGGGAATTTGACGTTCAAGATTTCTAGGCTTGTCTGTACAAATGTCCTCATCTATTATGTCAGGGTCCCATGCTTTACCTGTCACAGACTTTAAGGTCACCTGTGAGACTATGCATTCATCTCCTTTGCTGTTCTCCCCCTTAATAATCAAATCCTGGCTCAATTTTCAGCATAGTCTGCCTGTGGCGGCAGATGAGTCTCCTTTAGAGATGCCATGGGGCCCTCTGGCTTCCAAAGCAAACCGTAAGTTGGCAATTAGTTTTCCTGGGTGCTCCATTTTATTTTTGCAAGGCTTTCAAGGCCATCCAAAGCAGCTAACCTTCACCACAGTTCTTATAATTTCCTCCAAACTGATCAAATGCTCAAGTCTCTCAACAGCCGGGTGCCTCACCTTCCTCCTGGACTGGACTTACTAACCACAAGTTAAAGTTTAGCATTTGTGAAGAGCTGCAGACCAGAGGTCCACCACTCCACCCTCCACTCAGTCCTTTCCCAAGCGTCTGCTTTCTGGGGCTGTGTCTAGTACCAAGTGCCCTAGTCCTGGCTTCCGGAAAACAGAGGCTGAAGCAGAAGCTTACGTGATCATGTGCATTGGGGAGTGGACTCCCTGCAAGAGTGAGGGCTGTGGGGAGAGAGCGCTGCAGGGGCGTATAGGCCAAGTTTTGTTATTACCCCCCCCCCCCCCGGCTGTATCTGGATAGATTGGTGACTATCTGGGTGGTGGAGGTGGGTTGTAGAGTGAATTTGACTTCAGGTTTCCACTCATCTCCGATAGAAGCATGTTCCATGGAGCATCAACACTCCTGCCCTTCCACTCATCTCTGATAGAAGTGTGTTCCATGGAGCAGCAACACTCCTGCCCTTCTGGGAGGTGTCGCCCATCCCTTTGGTGACCCTGAAGAATTCAGAAACTGAGCCTCTTGGTGTGATGCTTTCTCTGGGTGCAGAAGTGGAGTGAGGATCTGGTGGCCCTGGAGGCAGTCTCAGGCTGCAGAACTGTGGGCTCCCTGCCTCTGTGGCTGGGATGCGGGTCACTTGGAGCACCTGTCCACATGGAGCAGAGAGAGCAAAAGGGAGAGGTCAAGGGGCACTTGGGCTGCACACAGCAGATTTTGAGACCCCGGGGGACAGAAGTCAGATTCTGCCATTGCTAGGCTCCATCCTCCCAAGGCTTCTCAGTGACCTGATGCCCATGACCCGACCCGATTTGGGCCCATCACTTCTCTGACCTCTGCTCCTTCCTCTCCCGCTGAGTTGGCTTTACCCCAACAGCTCAGATGCTCTCCTGTCCTCAGCCTGTCAACGTTCCACCCAGGGCTTAGCTACCTGCTTCTCTCTGCCTGGAGTGCTCTTCCCTCTCTCACCTGCCTCCTTGATTTCCTTCAGGTCTTTGTAAAATGTCACTTTACCCATGAAGCCTTCTCCTTCTACCTTCTCCTATAAATAATAGTTTAGTCCCCTTCCCCACCTGGCACTCTTTCCCTCTGTCCAGCCATACTGCTGTCCTGCATCCCATCCTTTGTCTGTCTTCTCTGAACTAGCATGGGAGCTCCGAGAGGCTTTTTCTGTCACCCCTGGCACCTGTAACAGACTTGGCATACAGTAGGTGCTCCACAAATCTTTGTTGAACGAACATTAAGCCAATAAATGACAACTACACAATCCCTGTTCCCCTGGCCATGACTGATTAGACCAAAAAGGATCTTGGTCCAAGCTGGACCAATGAGATTTTCTCTCCAGGGAATTCGGAATTGGGCTTGAGAGCTGGTAAGGCTCTGAGAGAGCCAGAAATTTAGATCTGTAAATTCAGGAACTGTGGCCAAAGAAGCAGAAAAGGAGACTTATAGAGCCCTGCTGAGAATGGAGAGAAATTGTCCTCCTGGCTCCTTCTTCCCGTGGGATCTGGGAGACAACCTGGGGCCTTGGAATAAATTCCTCCTTTCTAGAGCCATCTTATTTTTGCCTGCAATCAAAGCTTTAAATATTAACACTACCATTTATTTATTGGGCCTCACCACATGTATTGGGAGCTGTGCTGAGCCTTATTGTGTTTTGTGGGACCAAATAAGCAGCCCATGCAGGGCCACACCGGCTCACAGCACCACAATTAGCACACAGCCCTTGTCCCAGGCATTTTCCCGGCCATGTTGCAATGCTGCAGCTCTGAGGCTGCCCCGAGGCCATTTCCTGGCACCCAGAGGGTGCCCCAGCTGCCCCAGAACCGGAGGCCTCTCCTCCTCACCCTGGCACACGGGCACTCCCCCACCCCAGCTGTCACCACAGGCTCCCGCTCCTTGCCACCTTGGTGCCTGAGGCTCCAGGTCTCAGCAAGGCTCTCTCTCACCCCTGCATCTGGCTCCTTCTCTCCCAGCCTCCTGAGCCCCGGGGTACCCTCCCCCCAGGCCTGACCTCAGAGCACAGAATCTATTGTCCTCCTCCCTCCCAGGCAACCCTAGCCCAACCTGACAGCTCTTCCATTATGGATGCACATTTACAAACAGCTCATTTACATAGAACACAAGGAAACTGCTCTGTCTTGGGGGAAAAAAGGAGACTCCTGATCGCTGGTCACTTAAAACAGGGTGAACCCTGAGATGAGGGGCCTCCTGCGCATCCTCCCTATTCCTAGGCAACTCTGAAGGGGTAAGTAGGCCCACGGTGGGGGCTGGGGAGGAATCATGTTGAACAATAAAAAGAAATGAGGTATTGGGCAGGTGGACGCCATTTAGTTTCTGTATTTGTTTTGTTTTTAGAGTATTTTTATTGCTTACCTTCATATGCCTGTTGTGAAAGCTTTTGGGCCTGTTACTTCTGCCCAGCCTCTAGTACCCATTGTTACCCTCTCTCCCCCCTCTGTCTCTGTTTCTCTGTCTCCATCTCTCTCTCTCTCTCTCACACACACACACACACACACACTGTCCACTTTTTCATCTCAGAGGTTGTCAGTCACAGGGCAGAAAGGCAGGGTATGCAGTGGGGGAGAAGAGCTCTGGAGTCCAGCAGGCCTGTATCGAATCCCCGTGTCCGGGTGCTCCTGATGTGGAACATACTAATGATTGACAAAGAATCCATTGAGCCTCAGTTTCCCCCACTGGCAAAAACCACTCTATGGCCTGGTTTTGAGGACGCAGAGATCAAGTGCACACACAGAAGCCCTTTGTGTGCGCTGGGAAGATAAGTCCTTTACACATGGGAGTTAAGACCAAAGCCTAGGTAACAGAACAACTCAACCTCGTGCCCCATGCCAGCCTCCTCTCTTGTCCTTTCAAGACCTGACCCAGGCACATCCATAGCTGGGGGCAGAGAACATAAGCCATTTGTTCCCCTACTTCTTCTTTTTTTTTTTGTAGTCTTTGACCAGGGCTGGGTTTGAACCTGCCACCTCCGGCATATGGGTCCAGCGCTCCACTCCTTTGAGCCAAAGGTGCCGCCCTGTTCCCTTCTTTTATTTGTTCACATTCTTCTCTGGAAAGGGCTCTTTTCTTCTTGTTCTGCTCTTTATCTGTTAGGCACCATCTCTTTCTCGCTCCCTACCAAGAAGGTGACAGTATGTGGATCATGGTGTGGGGGGCAGGGAGGGTTAGGACATGATGATGTAACAGCACTCAACACGCCACCCTGAGCCAGATGTTTTGCTGGGCCTTGCAGGTCAGCTCTATGATTCAATTACCCTCTTTGGATACTCATGGCAGGCAATTCTGGCTGAACCTTGGAAAGTTCTCAGAAGCAGTGAGGTGACCATTAATGATGTTCGCCATGGGTGGGGCCCCGGGATGTCGGGATTTCATTTGCCTTCTCAGCTGGGTGCAGCTGGAAACATGGGGGAGGAGCTTGGGACTCAAGCCGGGTCTCGGTTGGGGATCCTGGGGTGGGGTGCTGACTCCTAAGTGGGTCATCTGCAGAGTAAGAGGAGGGTGGGTCAAAGAAGAACCTGCAAGGCCCTCTGGACAGGGAAGCAGCCTGGGTGTGAGATAGGAACCCCCATGAGGGCAGACAGGTTCTACTGGAGTGTAAGGCAGGAGGCAGATATAGTAAGTGCTCAATAAATGGTGGTCGCCATTATTGTTATTGATATTATCATTACTGGGGAGTTTCAATAAATGTTTCTTGGCTGACAGGCCCAGGGCAGAGCCCATTAAGCACCTAGTAGATACTGCTCAGTAAATCCCTAGTTGACTTATTGGCAGACTGATCAATAATCAATTGACTCAGGGAGAATCCAGCCATGGCAGGTGACAATGTGTCAGGATAAAGATGTAAGTAGCAGTATGAACGCCCTACACTAAGTCTAAATTCAGGCAGGCTTTGTTTTTCACTAAACCCCTTGTCTGGGGAAGTCCTCATGACAAGTCCCTCAGCCACCCTCTGACTCTGGTGGCTTCTGTTTGTGGCACTGCCATACCTTCTTGTCCCTGTCCTGGAGCTGTCACTCCTACCCCTCCCAGCAGCAGAGGGAGGGCTCAGCCTGGGTGCTTCCTGATGTTGCTATTTCCGCTTCCCCTTTCCTTAGTCTCCCAGAGCTGCTCTGAAACCCGGACCCCCGTATCCCCCCTCCCAATCCTCATCACCACCAGAGCTGGGGCAGACCTTGCCCTTCCTTTTCCACTTTGTGCTCCCTTATTTTATAGGATGGGGGGGGGGCTGGGCCACATCCTCCCACCAGGCTGTCCTGCACATGGAGAATTTCTATCTCCTTCCCTCCACCCTCCCCTGCATCCCAGAGCCTAATTGAAGAGGCTCCGCCTGGCAGAGAAAATGAAAGCTTTATCTTCCCAGTCCATCCCGAAGCGTGTTAAGATGATGGATGAGTTTCCAGACCTGCATGCTCCTCCCAGTAGCATTAACAAAATTGCCTTTCAGGATCCCAACTTCCACGTCAAGATGGGCTGCGGTGGAGACGGAAGCCCTGAGCTTTGGCACTGGATGGTGAGCCTTAAAATCATTTAATGCTGCATTTAGGGTTCGCGTTCCCTGTGTGTGAGCCAGTCCCGTCGTGGGCATCGGAATAAGATGAATGATTTTTCTAAAAAGCTCTTGGGTGCAGCCTGATGGACCATTAGGAACACTCAGCTTGGAGGTGGAGTACGTGGGCCCAGCTTCTGGGTCTGGATGGGACCCATCAGAGATGCTGTCACCACCAGCCCTATTGGGTTGCAGCCAAGCCTTTCCCTGTAGGCCTCTCAAACCTCCCACAAGGCTGGGCATCTAGAGGTCATAGACGTACTTTGGGTAGGAGAGTCCTGAGTTGGAACCACCCCTCTGAATAGGCTTCTGACAGATGTGGTAAGCGCTTCCCCCCTTGGCCATTGGCATCCCCATCCATGAAGGGAGTGGCCGGTGGTTATGGTTTGAGTTATGATCCCTTAAAATTCACATGTTAAAGTCTAGCTTCCCTACCCCATTTCAGGATGTGACCTTATTAGGAGATAGGGGTCTCTGTAGAGACAATCAAGTTACAATGAAGTTATTAGGATGGGCCCTAATCCAGTCTAATTGTGTTCTTATATAAAGGGGAAATGTGGAGATGCACACACACACATGTGTATGTACACAAATACACATGCATGGAGAACCCCATATGAAGATGAAGGCAGAGATTGTGGTGCAATGTCTATAAGCCAGGGAACACTGAACATTGCCAACAAACCCTCAGAAGCAAAGAGAGCAGCATGGAATAGATTCTCTGTCATAGCCCTGGAGAGGAACCAACCCCGATGAGGCCTTGATCTCGAGTTTCCAAGCTCCAGAACTATGAGACAATGGTTTCTGTGGTTTAATCCACCTGTGGTTAACCCTGCTTGTGGTGCTACATAGACAGAAGTTCTAGGAAACTGCTGGGGTTAGGGTTGGGGTTAGGGTGTGGTTAGGGTTAGGAAAGGAATAACACCAGCTGAGGTCCCTCCCATACCCTCTCTCCCTGAGTCTGCACTTCTGGGATTCAGCCTTAGGATTGGCCCTGTCGGACCCAGGTAGCTGCCATGAGATCAATCTGCTCTCTCCTGCCCCATGAAAGCTTAGAGGGTGAGTACCAATAGGAGGGGCCTGGAACTGAAGCCACTGACCATAGTTATGCCTGAACAAAGGCCAGGGAGCCCTGGTGGGGGAGAGGGGTGCAGCTGGGTGGAGGTAGGGCTGGTCCCAAATACACAAGCTCAGCAGAGCTGGCTTTACAGCCATCCGTGATCAGGGTCATGGACCTCGAACCCCGGAATTGGAAACCCACAGAAGGAGGTGGGGTGCCTGCCCGAGGCCCGTGGGAGAAGGGTACATCTCAAGCAGCCTCGGCTCCTTGATTCTCCCAGGTCAACCTCGTTTTCCCCCAAGATAGAATTTTTTTCACTACGTGGAAACGTATCCACTTGAAATAGATATTGGTACGTATTATAGAAAAGTCGAGAAAGTTACAACTCAGGCAACTTCAACATGTGGTCTGAAATACAGACCCATGGATATTTACTGAACTCCCAGCACGGACACTTTGTTAACTGTGTCCTGTTAACCCTACTGATCACTCTATTACCATACAAATTACTGTCTCCATTTACAGATGAGGAAAGCGCAGACACAGAGAAGTGATGTGACTCACCCAAGGTCACACAGACAGCAGGCGGTACCGCTTGGATGTGAACTCAAGGAGTCCGATTCCAGACTGAGCATCAGCCAAGGGGCCTGGCACCCACTGGCATCAAATTTTCTGATGGGAGGCTAAGATTTGGGAGAAGTGGAGACAGTTGGGGACTGCAGAGCAACTGGGAAGAATGAGGAACAATTAGAATGTCATGGAGGTCTGGGGAAACTTGTGCTGGCTGGGAGGTGGTGGGAAGCTGGCCTGCTGGCCTGTGGGCCGTGTTTATTTGTGAGGCCACCCTGTTTACCCAAAACAAGCTTTCATAGTTGAGCCGGGAGCAGATTCTCTTGGGTTACCAGGAGGTGGCTGTTGGGGGGCAGCTGTGCTTGCTTATGGGGACAGCTGATAGATGACCTCCTGCCACCCCTCCCCCACACAGCAGGTAGCACCAGGTGTACTTGGCAAACCCTTTCCTGGGCAGGGAAGGCCAATCAGCCCAAGTGAGCTGAGCTGCGCAGGAGCGGGGATTGCTCGGGATTGCTTCAGCAATCAGGGCATTTCACACAGCAAATTGTGGTCATTTAGGCCTCTCTACTGCAAGCTTAATTTCAGGCCCAAGCATGGAGGATATTCAGAGACACAATGAGGTAATTTCACATTTTAAAGCAGAGAATGCAGCGTAAATTAGTAGAAAAATCATGACACTTATAAACCCGTTCTAAAGATGTATTGTTCCCTTTTCTTCTGGGAGGAGAAAAAAAAATCAGCTTCTATTAAGATTGAATTAACCACTGGAGGAGAATTCCTCAGATGGCCAATTCATAAGGAGAACTCTATTTAAACTTGGCGGAAAGGCTTTTGCCGAGAAAGAGTTGGGAAGAGCATTCCTGAGGAAATATGCAGGTGCTCTCACGGCAGCCCTTGCACCTGGGCGGTTAGAGGCCTGAGCCCCATTTCAAGCCCACCCCAGGTGGACTCCCTTGAGTGGTCAGATGCCTCCCCGCACAAGGATTCAAGTGCAAATCATTTATTTGGGAGTTGCCAAATAGCTCTGTGGGCACCTGGAGCCAGCGTAGGGCATGCACCTTACAGACAGCTTCTACGAGGGTGGGTGAGGCACATGTCATGCCCAATCTCAAAAGTTATTTGTAGAGGTTTCAGTTTCTTGGTCTTTCTGATTCTACCTAGAAGGTGTCTGGGTGGGCTTCAGCCTTCTGAGAAAGTCCTCAGGGAGGGTGGTCAGGAGTCAGGCAGGTACTCCCTGGGACTCCTCCCTGGGCTCTGGCACCTCTTTTACGTGAGCTCTAGTCAGGTGGGTGCCTTGCTGGATTTCTGTGTCACCCGAGGGGCCGTGCTGAGGACCTAAGCACTGTGTTCTGTTCCAGTTCTTCCCCTAGCAAACTGTATCCTTGAGTTCCTCCTGCCTCTCTCTAGGTCACAATGTCCCCAGGTGTTTTGTGGATATCTTTTGATGTTCTTCCTTGTTCTGATGTAACGATGACAGGGGCTGGAGAGGGGAGAGGTGATGAGGCCAGTTCACGTCCCTCACCTCTCTCAGCACCTAGCTCTGGCTTTTGGGCCTCATAGCCCAGTAATACTTTGCTGAATGGAGCCGGACTATGGGGCTGGCACACCAGGGAGAAGCCATAGGTAACAGCCCCATAAGTGGTCCTGATGACTCTGTGAGTGCTCAGGCCTGGGGGCTGGAGAGTGTTGGGGAGAGAAGGCCCCAGGCTACAAGCCCAACCCTGGGGTCCAGGGCACCAGGATCCCTTTTTATATTTAAAATGACATCCATTTTAAGGCAGATCTATCAGAAAACTGGTGGATTTATTTTCACCTGGCAAACATTTGCACCTGAGACTAAACTCTGGACTGGGTGTTTCCTCACTTCTGAGTATTCCCTGCCTCCTTTTTGTCACACAAGTTAAATACGTCTTTTTAATCCACTGAACTTTTTTTTTTTTTTTGAGACAGAGTATCACTTTGTCGCCCCAGTAGAGTGATGTGGCATCACAGCTCACAAGAACCTCCAACTCTTGGGCTTAAGCGATTCTCTTGCCTCAGCCTACCAAGCAGCTGGGACTACAGGTGTCTGCCACAACGCCTGGCTATCTTTTTTGTTGTTGTTGCAGTTGTCATTATTGTTTAGCTGGCCCAGGGCGGGTTCAAACCTACCAGCCTCTGTGCATGTGGCTGGCACCGTAACCACTGTGCTACGGGCACTGAGCCATAATCCACTGAACTTTTCACAAAGAAACTCCAAGGATATCCCCTGGCTTCCTTCCCCACTTTATGATAAATTTCCAGTTCATTTTTTCATACATCCAGGAGGCAGGGCCCAAGAACTCAGTCCTTAAGGAAACATGGGGCTCCAGAGCCATTCCCAGATGTAAAAGGAGGGTGCTAAGGCTGCCAGCTGTCCAGGGTGTGGATTCTCCTCTAACGCCACCTGAACCATCTGTCCTCAGGCTGACAGCCTCTTGGGAGCCTTGTCCAGCCCCAGACGGCGGCGCCTCACTCCCTTGACAGCTGATGGCAGGAAAATGGCTGCCGCAAGAGTTCAGCTTTCTACAAAGACAGAAATAATCAGGTTGACCAAAGGGGAAAAAAGGGAAAATTGAGCATTATGAGGGTGATAATTCAGAAAGTGTCAGCCTCAGAATAATTGAATCCGATGACATTTTGTGCTACAGGAAACAATAGCAGCTAGCCCGCTGCCCGTCTGATTCATGTCTGGTTCATGTTTAACAAAACAAGGGCAAGGGTCACGCAGCCACGAGCCCCATAAATAACCCGTTAATGGGATTTCCAAACAAGCTGTCCTCAAAGTGGCTTTCCGTCTCACTGAGAGAATATTAAAATGCAAATGGATTCGGGCTGTGTCTTCATAAACAACCGTGTTCATTTAACCTCCGACCTCCCTGCTTAACTGCCCATTCCAGCAATTTGTACGGGCTCCTCGGCCGCAGGCTCCTGCGGTAATTCAGGGAAAGTGCATTAAAGGAAAGGGTTACAATTTGTGATGCTCAGTTAATCACGCTATTGAGATGTTTATGGACAGAATCGTGCTCCTCCTCACACTCCTCTCAGGCCTTCTGCCCCCCAAATGTGGCTGGTTGTTTCCTTTTGTTGTTTGAGAATCTGGTGCGGTGGGTGTGGCACACCAGATGTGGGCGGGTTGCCTTTCCACCTGGCTGAAGCTGGCCCCTCCTCGGGCCTCCAATCACCAGCCTGCTCTTCTTGGCTGCTGTTCTGCTTGGGGGTCTGACCAGAGGCCCTCAGTTAAATGCTCCTCCCAAGCACATGGTCTTCAGGCTCACCCCAGAAAGCTGCCGGTCACTTGCTGCCTTCCCAGAAGCCCCTTTTGTGTTCCCTACAGGCCTGCCTTGACCCCAGCCTTGACATTGGCCTGGTGGCGCTTTGACCAGCTCTTAAAGAGGTGGCTTGAGCATATATTTCCTCTCCAGGCTCTTGGTATGCCTCCTGAGCCTTGATGCTCCGTGTCTCCCGCTGTATGGAAAGACAGGCTTTGCACAAAGAGAACAAGAGGAGATGTGAGCCAGGGCAGGAGGTCTGATACCCTGGGTGCCATTCAGGAAAGGAGCCAGGCGCTATGTTAGAGGAGGGGATATGTTACCTCCTCGGCTGCTTGGACAGATCACTGGTATACCATAGCCTTCACTTTACAGAGGACTTTTTTACTTAGATGATTTCAGCAAAGCCATTCAACTCTGACAACAGGTACCTAGTAGGAGTCAGTCTTAGTAAAGAAGAAAGCTAAACTCAGAGGGGCTGAGTGGCTTTCCTGGGGCCAGCTAGTGAGTGGAAGGCATATGGAGCCCATAGGCCTGGCCTCAGGCAGAGGCACGCTGCATGGATGGAGGAGGTCCCAGTGTCTGCAGGCTTCTCTGTCTGAGAGCCTGGACTGGAGTCTTTATCCTCTCTTGGGCAGGAGGAGAGCCGAGGGGGTGAAGCCCTGTAGGACCTGTAGAGGTGTGGATGGATGTCTGTGTCATTGGTCCCACTTGGAATCGGTGGCCTCCCTTTCCAGAATTGGGGTGCCCAATTCTTGCTGAATATTTGTGGTGTTCTCCAAGACAGAATTCCTTTCCTTTTAGTTTTTCTTCCTATCTCTTTAGAAGGAGAGGAAGAGGATAAGTCCCCAGCAATTTCCCCAGTTCACAAAGGCAGACTTAGGCCCTGGGGGACCACCCAAATGAGGCCTATGCAACTCCACCTCGTTCTCCTGCTTGATAAACTCAAATATACTTTGAGTTATAAATCGGTCTTGGGACACAGAAAGGCTGGGACTGCTGAGGCCAGCCTCTAAGGATTTCAGCCCAGGCCTTGGCCACTGGGCTGCTTGGGCCTGGCCTGCATGGAGGCAACCCTCCCTCTCTCATCCCTCCCACCTGCTCCTTCTCTTTCTTTTAGTCTCTCCCTCAGGCCTGGCACCTCCAGGTATGGCAGAGGGGACAGTGGCAGGGGTCCCAGGAGGGAGGGGAGCCCAGGGTCCTACAGAGATCTCTGGCAATCCACCCACTTATGGCCGGCTTCTTTTTGACACTTTCCTCACATGGCTGGAATTTCTTTCTCATCCTCTCCCCATTTGTTCTTGTTTCTGTTTCTCTCTCTGTTCTCATTGTGTTTCTTAGACACTCTGCTTTTGTCGGTACCTATTTCTTTCCTTTTTGTCTCTTTTCTTCATCTTCCCTGTCTGTCCACTCTCTGCTTCCCTCCTGTCTCCCTCCAGTGCGGCTCCCTGGGCTCTGGCCAGGAGGCTGGACAGCTCCCTGCAGCCTCCTTTGTCTCCAGGTTCACAGGTTCTCCACTCTCCTCTCACAGAGTTTATTTAAAATGCAAATTGGATGGTGTCCTTCCCTGGCTTAAGATCCTTTAAAGCTTCCCACCACCCTGGGGATTGAACCTAGACTCCTCACTGAGGCGTGCTAGACCCTGGTGGGATTCTCAGCGGCTCTTCAGGCTCATCCCTCTTCACTCTGCTGTCTATATGTGTGTGTTTCTCCTTTTCAATACACATACACACACATGATGAGCATCTGAGGGAGAAGCACAACTTACACAGAGAAATAGAAACAAGAGAGCTAGGGAGAGGGGAGAGAGACAGAGAGAGAGAGACACAGGAGACCCTATGTTGGAGGAGACATGGCTCCTTTAGCTCTTAGCTCTCTGGGCCATTCTTTCATGGCAAGGTCAGATCATGTGTGCAGGAGACTCTTCACCTATCCAGGAGCTAAAATCTATGCTCCTAACCACTGTGATACCCTGACTATCCTGGATTAGGAGGAAGGAAGTGCTGGGTAGGTAGAAGGAGGAATTTCTGGTTGTGGAAAGTGTGAGAAGAATAAGACAGGGGCCTAAAGAAGCAAGCGTGTTTACAGGGGGCTACAGGATGTGGATGGCCCTGTTTATCTGTGAAGTAGGAGGTGAGGTTGCCTGTTTATGGGGATGTAGGGCATTCACTGAAGAGAGAGGAAGAGAGGGGTTGGGCCTTGGAAAGGTCTCAGAGGGTCATACGACCTGCCAAGACTGAGGGCCGGCTGGGCAACTGTGAACCCCTGGGGTTGACCCTGAACTTTTGGGCAGGTCATGCCATGTAGTGTGATGATTTCCTTGAGCAGCATTTAGCAACAGGGGTGCTGGAGCGTGGCAGGTACATAGCTGGATTGACCCAAGAATGAGTTTTTCTAAGGGTGTGGTGGCAGGACAAGGGACACAAGAACCAAAGGCAAAAGGGTGGATGATGTGAGAGACCACAGGATCTGGATGGGATTGGGAAGAAAGGAGAGGCAGGAAAGGCAGAATAGGAAAACTTAGAGGGGAAGAAAGAGTTGAAGAAACTCTGAAGAAACTGAAGAGCAGGTATAGTAAAAATAAGAGAGTGAAGGAGCTGGAGGGCCAGAGGTTCAGGTCAGAGAGTGGGTGGATATATTGCCTGTTTCAGGGGCACTGTTCTGTTGATGACACAGTGCAAGGGACGTGGGATGGTGGCTGAGGTATCGTGCAGTGCAGGGACATTACTGAAGTACAAAAACCACCCAGAGATCTAGTAGCTGGAAACAAACAGCTTTTGCTATTGCTCCCAGGCCTAGAGTCTGCTGGGAGGTCTGTTCAGCTTGGGCTTGGCTGATCAGGGTAGGGCTCGTGTGTCTGAGGTCAGCTGGGATGTTGGCTGGGGCTGGCCGGTCCCAGATGGCCTCACTCACATACCTAGGAGGTTGATGGCCATTGGCTGAGATATTGGGCCCTGATCATGTACGTGTACAGCATCACTTCTGCCTTGCTGCATTGGCCAAACTGATCTGAAGTCCTGCCTAAGATCAAGGGGGAAAACCTCAACTCTGTCTTTTTTGTTTTTTTGAGATCAGAGTTTCACTTTGTTGCCCTTGGAGAGTGCCATGGTGTCATAGCTCACAGCAACCTCAAACTCTTGGGCTCAAGTGATCCTTTTACCTTAGCCTCCTGAGCAGCTGGCTCTGTGGGCACCTGCCACCATGCTTGGCTATTTTTAGAGATGGAGTCTTGCTCTTGCTCAGGCTGGTCTCCACCTGCCTCAGCCTCCCAAAGTGCTAGGATTATAGGCATGAGTCACTGTACCTGGCTAAACTCCTTGTCTTGGTGAGAGTGTGGCCTTTTTCCAGTCTACTGCAGGTGAGGTCCTGAGAATAGGATAGACCATCAGTCCTGACACTGAGGCCCTCCAGATGTAGGCTAAGATCCAGATGCTGAAGTGTTCCAAGACTATGGGTAGGTGATGATGATAGTGTCAGGAAGAACAGAGGTGGTTCAGGTCCTCAGAGGAGTGTGTGTGCATGTGTCTGCGGCAAGGAGTGGGTGATAGAGAGGGAAGCCAACCTTGGGTGAGGCATGTGGGGTGGGACAGTGTCAACTCTAGGAAATAGTCCCTGGTCCTTTGCGGATTTGTAGCATTAGCAATTCAGTCCCTTTCTTTCCTCTGCCCCATTCCTGCTGCTGGTAACTGACAGAAGGTCACGGCCCATCAAGACGCTGCCCAGGAGAAGGTTGCTACATCAGCTCTTTCCTATTGACCGGACTGTCTTCACTTTCTTTCACTCAACAAGTAATTATTGAGCATCAGTCATGTGCCAGGCTCTGTGTGGGGGGACAACAAAGAAGACACAGTCTCTGCCCTTGGGGAATGAAAAATTTAGATATTACAGCCAAGGTGTATCTGCACACCTGTGTAGTCATGTACACAGGTGTGTGCATACGTGTACACATGTGTGTCCATACACAGAAACACATGCAGACACCCCCTGTACCCACAAATGCCTGTGAATTAAAATACATAAATGTATTTGCTAACTAAAAAACAAAACTTCAGAATTATCTTGATCATTTATCTTTCTGTCTTAATCTCTGACAAGTGTGAGATTTTTCTAGAATAAAAACCCTCTTTAAAAAGTAATCACAGAGTCTATTCAATGGTTTATTTGAAATCTTCTATATTCGGGGTGATTCTTCAATATGTTTCTATGAACAAAGGGAGGCCAGGAATCCTCCCCCACTTAAAACATATAAAAATAACAATAGTAGCAATAATAATAACTTCCATATCTGCAATTTCAAAAGCCCAGTCATGCATATTATGTCAGTTGTTCTGTAAATGGCATCTCAAAGTTGGCTGGAGAGGCCCTGGGAGGTTTATGGGACCTCTTAATGTGTGGCTCAAGTCCTGCCCAAACTGAAGGGTGGGCTGGCTGGATCTTCAAATGTAAACCAAATTTCAACAGTCAGGGAAAGCGCTTCTAATATAAAAAGATGACACCCTGTCCCCTAGTCCTGTTGCCTCTCTTTGGACAGGACTTGCACTGTCAGCAGAAGACTCCAGAGCCAGGGCCAGCACTGGGTTCCATGGTTACGCATGGCCAGAATCACAACTGGGCCCCATGTGTGAGGTCTAGGAAGAGTCATTGAGTCAAGCGATGTTGGAGTCAGAAGGAGCTTAGGAGATTTCTGGGCTTCAGTCCCTGTCACATTGGGCTAGCATCATACCTGGCTCGAGGCTGCTGTGCAGAATTGAGGCAAGGGGCTGGGCCTTTATATCTCCCATCAACAAGTCATTGAAAGCAGGTACCACAAGGAGGGGCCTAACCTTGAAGGAGGTGATCTGACCTTGAAGGAGATGTTGGAGCTCCTGCTTGCAGGAGCTGAGGAATGAGTGCCTTGATCCAAGAAAGGATCTGGGCAGCACAGTGCACCATCTACCACAGAGGCCTTCCACGGGGCAGTTCCTATGCCCATACGCCAAGAATGAGCAGCAGTGACTCAGATGAAATTAGTGTTGTTACTGCTGCTGCTGGTGAGGGAAAGGCACGTGCAAGGCTCAGCAGCCTTTCTTCTTGGGAAATGAGCAAATAATTCAGTGTAGCTCAAGCCCAGAACTCAGAGGAAGATGATATAAAAAGAGGCTGGGTTAATAAATGGGGCAAAGCCCCTGAAGGGCCTCATTTGACAAAACCAGGTTCATAAACTTGAACCTTGTGGCAGTGATGACGAGGACCTATGGGAAGGTTATTATCTGATTTGTCCTCTGGGCTTGCTCTGGCTGCTCAAAGAAGAGGGTGAGACCAACAGACAGGAAAATAATTAGGTGAATTTTGCAGTTAGTTAGTCACTTGTAAGTATTGATAATATAGTGGAAGAGAAATAGAGGATTAGAAAACATTTAGGAGGGAAGAACTGATCCAATTAGTGACCAATTAGATATGGAATTATACTTTTAATTCTACATATATGCACTCATTTATGGTTCCCAACAACTCATGAGCTGGGATCTATCATGATCTCCACTTTGAGGAAACGGAGACTCAGAAAAGTTAACTAACTTGCTGTGGTCACGGAGCTGGTAAGTGGTTCATCCTGGATCTAAATTCAAATGTTCTTGCTTCCCAATTTCTGGTCTGGCCAGTCAGATGAACGTTGAATGTTTTAGTAATGTGGAGGACATAGGAAGAGACCTGTCTGGGGGAACTATAGTGAATGATGACATTTGCTTTGGGCATGTTGGCCCTGTGACCTCTGTAAGTCATGAATAGAGATGTTCATGGGGCAACTGGTGACAGGGTCAGAAGAGCACTGGCTGGAGTGAGAGGTCAGGGTCAGCAAGCTTCAGGTGACAAATGAAGCCGTGGGATGGATGAACTCACTTAGGAGAAGGCTTGGAATAAGGAAAGAACACAGGGTGGAAATTAGAGGAACAGTGACCATAAAGAGACAGAGGAAGAACTACCTGTCAAGGGAACCAAGAGAGACCAGCCAGAGATTTTGGAGGAAACTCAGAGGTATTGTCACAGAAGCCAGAGGGGGAGAGTGCTGTAAGAAAGCTGGAGCATCAAGGCCGCAGTGAGGTCCCTGTGATAAGGACTAAAATAGTGCGCCACTCACTGAGGCAGATCAGACCACCCTCCAAAGACCCATTACCACCCCTCAGCAGGTGTGGAAGCAGAGGAGGGGGGAAGGCTTTTGGAATGACATCCCTCTTTGGAGATTGATTGGAGCAAACTCGCTGTTTATCTTTTCCTCCTGGGACTTGCCTGGCACCTTTCTGCTGAGATAGGAATCTGAGATTGTCATCCAAAGTGCGGAGACAGATCATGACAGCCCAGCCTCTGAAACCTGTCTGCTGCTTCTGCACCTGGAGAGCCCCTGGAGGCAGGGGGCGCCGGCAGGTGGGCGGTGGGGTGGGTGTACCCCCCCACCTGAGACTGCCCCCTTGCTTCCTGCAGGCAAACACCTGGAGCCCTTCTAGCAGGCCCAGTGGTGTCTGGGGACCAAGCCCCAGGTCTGAAGCAGTGGTGTACAGCTGCACCCGATCCAGTCCTCATCCTGTGCACCCCTCATCCTACACACATCCATCACACATGCACACACACATGTGCACACACATGCATACCACCACCTGGGAGGTCCTGGGATAGAGGAAAGTGTGCTGGGTTTGGATCAACTGTCACACTTCACACTAGCTATGTGACCTTGTGCTTCTTCATTAGATAAAATGAGGATTTTTTTTTTCCAAGAGTGCCTGAGATGTAGTGACTGTAGCAATAACAGTTCTTATTAGGTGCCAGGAACTATGCAAAATTCTTTGCACACATTTTCTCAACTAACTTTCAATATTACTCCATAAAATAGGTTATATTATTATTCCCATTTCACATAGAGGTAGACTGGGGCTAGAGACAGTAAGTAACTTTTGCTCAAAATCTCACAGCTTAGAAGTGTCAGAGCTGGAATTTCTTTCTGATCTGTTTTTTTTTTTTCTTTCCAATCTGGTCCTCCCATGTAGTCAGAGGCAGCTCCTTATATATTTGGGTTACACCTCAGCTTAAAGCAACCACTGGCTTTCCTTAGTTGCACATTAAAAGCCTTGCTTCTCATCCTCCCTCACACAGGCCTCAGGCCCTAGCACCCAGCCAGATGTTCTGCTTAACAAACATGCTACGTGTGTTCACATGTGGGACAAGGGCGGGGGCTGGAGAGCAGACCCGTGTCTCATCTCTGAGCACCACCTCTGACCCGGCATCTTCTCTCTCATCCCTGTTTCCAATGAATGTTTGTGCAATAAAAAGCTAACCATAGGAAAAGCAGGCACAGTGGAAATACCAGGACAAGGTCAAATGGGTCAGCTGACGATCTCTGGCTGAGAGCCATCTATGTGCCCAACTTTGTAGTTGGCCTTATGGGGCAAGAGAAAATGAAGGCATCAGTTTCTGTTCATGAGGAGATGACTGTCTACAGGATACCTGGAAAACAAGGAGATGCTGACAAGTGCGGCCTTGATGCTAGCTGGGGGTTGTAGTCTAACAAAAACGCAAGGAGAAATCTGGGCAGACTTCCTGGGGGAGGTGGCATTGGCACTGAGACTTTAAGGGCTGGGATAGGAGAGGGCATTTTGAGGCTGGGGAGAGAGCTGTATACCATGCTTTGTTATAAATGCTATAATCCTTCCTGTGTATTCCCTCACCTCATGTGCATGACAGTCAGGGCTTGGCTCCACTCCCCTAGTCCTCCTCTTTGGGCCTCTGCCAACTCCCGCAGTCTCACCTCCCACCACTCCAGTAGGGAGAGATTCCTTTTGTGTTCTCTTCCTGTCTTTTTCTCCCAGGTGATTGTTCTCTCTGTTGGCAGCATATTCCCTTTCCTTGCCTGGCTGACTCCTAACAATCCTTTAATCTCACCTTGAACACCACTTCCCTTGGCCCCTGTCTGTCTGGACACCCCATGTGCTGTTCTCACAGCATGCCCTACTTTTCCCAGCACAACCCTTGCCAGCCTCACTGACAGTGGCTTAGTTCATTGTTTCCTGGCCCCCCCCCTAGTTGGTGAACTCAGGGAGGCCAGGGTCTGTGTTTGTCCTGCTTACCACTGTATTCCTTCAGTGCCTGCATACAGTAGGTGCTCCATAAATGTCTGTGGAATTAGTGACTAAGGACTTAATAAATGGTAGCTGGCCTTCTTATCATAGCCTTGCACACCCTGGTCAACACGCCTTTCTCTGCTGTTGTCCCCTGCCCTGGTCTTCTGGGTCCTGATTCCAACACCAACCCAGGAGTGAAGAGTCATGCCCTGGTGGGCCCCTGGATGCTGGTGATGTCTTGAGAACAGGGCTGTGAAAGCCACAATGGGCCTGATCCGAGCGCTTGTCCCTGCTAATTATTACGGACAAGCCTCCTTATTGAACCTCGTCCTCTTATTGACATTCGGATGCATGAGCCCAGGCTGTTGTTTTAAACGCACTCATTAGCCACACAAATCAGTCCTGTTGACAGAGCGCCTTTGAATTAAGCATCTCGCCGTAGTCATTGGACAAGGAGCAATTTATAATGCCATTAGCAACGCTTTCGAAGGTTACAGGCATCAAAAATTGTTCAGCCGTAATTATTCTTAATGGATACAAGGAATAAACTGACGCAGGACAGCTTTTTCATTAGCCTTCAATCAAGGCTGATGGCTTTGAGAAATGTACAGTAAGTGCGTTTTGGGGAGAAATAATGATGTTACAGCACCTTTCCCAGGAAAATGCTCTTGGTACACAGCTTAACTTTTAATGGCCTTAATTTGACATAATTAAAAAAAATTTGAATTTGTTTTCAAAGATCTTGAAATAAATTATTTGGTTCCCATTTTAACCCTTCAGAGAACCGGTGCTAAATAGCATTAAGGGAGTGAGGGGGCGAGTCTCTGGGAAAGGAGTGACTATTGAGGATCTGGGGCTTACAGCGCAGAGGCCACCAGAAAACCTACCTGGACTACAAGTGTGGGGGCTACCTCCCACCTCAGGACTTCCAAGTGACATTGGGAGAAAGGATAGCTTCTGAGTAGCCAGGCCCAGAGGCTTACACCTGTGCAGCTCATTTGTACCATCCAGGAAGTAGAAAGTTTAGGGAGGGAAAGAGGAATCACATCCCTTGAGATAGGGTCAGCTATGAAAAAGCGAAAGTGGAATAAATCCAGGTCCTCAGGCAAGTGACTGCACCTCTCAGAGCCTCAGTTTCTTCATCTGTGTAACGAGCATGAAAATACCTCTATCTTGGGGCCATTGTGAGGGTTTGGTGGGAGAAGTGATATGAAAGCCACTAGCTAGTGCCTGACACACAGTAGATGCTCAGTAAGTGTTCATTCCTAAGGTCAGGGGCTTGATATACCTCACCATAATAGTCCCCATGGGCCAAGGCTAGGGCATCAAAAATCTTGGAAATGTAATAATATGAGGACAATTATGTCTGCTAGAACTCATCTCAGGCATGGCGCTAGATACAGCTGAACAGAAATTGCTTGGAGGGAGGACAATGAGTCTCCTTGCATTGACCTCCTTCAACCCTGAAACCAAAGGAAAAATAAGTCTTCTAAATTACCTTCTAAGGAGAGTGGGCCACTGAATGCAGGGGTTTTGCTTGGATTAATGGGAGTATGCAAGTACGGGGCAGAGTGTAATCGCTGGGACAATGTAGAAGATGCCACAGAATAGGAGAGGCTGGAAATTTGCCTTCTCTGCCCTTCATCAAGCAGGGCTCATTTTTTTTCCAAAATAAATGATAAATCCTTTAAGTCTATCAGATTGAAAGTGGGTCAAACTATAACCTGCCTAGAATGTCATGTGTCTGGTCTTGGCCTGATTGTATCAGGAAGGTATCCACACAGAATTCATACTAAGCTGTGTTAGGATGAAGTGTATTCATTGTCACAGTCACTATCATTTAATAGGCTGTAACAATGCCCCCCAAGACATGTTGGCAGTGGCAGATACAGTGGAACAGCCTAGTGTCAGATCGACCAGATCTGGTGACTAGCTTGGCTCTGCCATGGACCACCATGTGACCTTGGATATGACCTCTTCATCTTAGAGTCCTCATCTAAAAATGTTGGAGCAGCAGGAAATCACTACTTCATACTGCAGGAGAATTCAAACCATCCAGGTATGGTTTCCATCAGGGTTGGCTAAGAGCAAGACAAAGGCTTAAGTGATGTTTTTCTCTTGGCAGAAATATTGTGAATGGGAAACATTCTGTCTGTTGGCTTGGTGCTCTCTGTGACTTGGGAGAGGCTACTGTTGTGCCCTAGTAGGTTGTGGGGCATCAATGATTAGCAGGATTTTATTCTGGGCTCTATTCATGGACAGGCTCAAAGCCAAACACTGACACAGTGACTGGGAGCTGGCAGATCTGGGTTCTACACTGAGCTTGGTCAGTTAATCTCTTGCAACCTCAGCTTCCTCTTCTTTACATCTATGGAATTCGGATTTAGCTCTATTTATCTTTCTCCTCCTCCTTTCCTCTCTCCCTCTTTTTCTTTGTCTTTCTTTCCCTCTCTTTTTCCTTCCCTCCCTCTTTGCTTCCTTTCTTTGTAGTTGCCATATCCAATTTTCTAGAGTTACTTTACACAGATGTCTAATATATTTAATAAAGATGGAGCTGTTCTGGTTGAAACCTGTGTGAGTCCCCAGTCTACCCGCTCAGTCCCATCTAAGTTTACTCTGCAGATCCCTAAAGGCTGCTCAGAGCACTGCTGACCTCTCAGAGATGGCCCTGGCCTTTCCTAGAAATCTCACCTCCTGCTCCTTCCCCGTGCCCTCTTCTCTTTCCCTAACACTGGCCAACCCGCTATTTCCCAGGTGTGCCACGTCCTGTCACTCTCATATGCCTTTGCTCAAGCTATGCCCTCCTCCTGAGATGCTCTTGCCTTCATGTACGTCTGGAAAAGTCCAGCCCATTACCTGCATGCT
This sequence comes from Galagoides demidoff, assembly GCA_963574575.1. Classification (NCBI taxonomy): domain Eukaryota; kingdom Metazoa; phylum Chordata; class Mammalia; order Primates; family Galagidae; genus Galagoides; species Galagoides demidoff. Next base: position 5,960 of record CAUYQV010084968.1, on the reverse strand, counting down.
CCATGAAGAATGATTCTCTTATTCATCTTGGTGCCTACGGATCTTTATTAACCAACTGGCAAAAGATAGCTGAGAGGGTATTTTAGCTAGTGGGACATATTTCTTTCATCCTGGACAAACTGCAAATGCCTTACAGGCAGCTGATGAAACTTTTACCCCGGGTCTTGGTGTTAATAGCACTTTCTGGGAGATGTTCGCATAGCACAGGACCTGGTACACCTTGGAAGTCCAGCTGTTCTGAGGTCTGGGACACAGTAGATGCCTACTGCACATAGGTTCTGGGGGATGTAGGTGACCCCCAACCTAGGGCATGGCAGGATGGAACAAAGAAGGCACTCATGGAGCCCGGCACACATTGGGAATCTGCTCAACACAGGCCCTGGCTCATTGGTGCTCAGTAAATGTTTGGACTTTCTTTTTATTTTTCATCCAAATTAGACTTTATTTATTTATTTTATTTCAGATTAATAGGAGGGTCCAAATGTTTAGGTTACATTGTTTTTGTTTTTCAGATAAAGTTCAAGTCGGAGTAGAGTCCTTCACCCCAGGGGCATGGTGAACACCCTCACATTGTACACATTAGGTGAGATCCCCCCATCACCCTCTTCCCTCTCCCTTCCCCTCTCTTTCTGCTCCCCCCTCACTGGAATATACTTGTGTTTTTCTTTCATGTGGGTATGTTGGTGTTTATATATTGGATTTATATTAACATAGAGTACGTTGGTTACTTTTTTCTCCATTCTCATGATACTTTACTAAGAAGAATGTGTTTCAAGTCCATCCAGGTTAATACAAAAGATGTAAAGTTGCCATCTTTTTTTAATGGCTGAATGGTATACATATACCACAGTTTGTTAATCCATTCATGGGTCAATGGGCACTTGGTTGATTCCACATCTTGGCAATTGTGAATTGAGCTGCAGTAAACATTCTAGTGCAAATGTCCTTGTGGTAAAATGCTCTTTTTTCTTCTGGTTAGATACCTAGTAATAGGCTTGTGAGATCAAATGGAAGGTCCACTTTTCATTCTTCAAGAATTCTCCATACTTCTTTCCATAGATGTTGTATTAGTTTGCAATCCCACCAGGAGTGCAGAAGTGTTCCTTTCTTTCCACGTCCACGCCAGCATCTGCAGATTCAGAATTTTGTGATGTGGGCTATTCTCATTGGGGTTAGGTGATATCTTAGCGTGGTTTTGATTTGCATTTTTCTGACGATTAGGGATGATGAGCATTTTTTCATGTGTTTGTTTTGGCCATACTGAATGGAATTTCAGTGGAATGGAAACCCACTTCTGGGAAAGCAACTGGGTTCTTTCCAGTCAGAGTAACTGGTCTTTCCCTCTCGCTCCCCCACTGGAGGAAAGAGCAAATGTCATCACCTCCTAAAGCCAGGAGCAAACAGGTCTTCAGGGTGGGGTTGGTGGGGAGGTCTCTGGGGTAGGGAGCAGATGCTATTTCCTTATCTCCACCGGCATGTTCTCAAGCTATTACTCCCGTCACCCTCTCGGCTTGGCCTCTATTTGGACTTTTTCTGATAAACACCAATATCTGTGCAAATTCTTGAGGCCAACTGCACCCCCCTGCTCTGCTGGAGCTCCAGATGTGTGATATGGCAGGAAATACATTCTCAGTCCACTAAGTCATCACATTTTCTGACAAGGATTCTCAGGCGCGTGTAGCTCTCTGATGACTAATATCGCCTTCACTCAGCAGAGGGCTTCAGAAACCATCCAAACCATCACCGGGCTGTCAGGTGTCAGCTCTTCCCTGGCTTTGCATTTTGAGAGGCCCTCTGAGGACCCTGGAGTTCTGAATCTGGCAAAGCAGCAGGAGGAAGAGGGCTGACCGGTGGTCAGCAGTCTGGGGGTCCATCCTGCTGTCCCTGGGTGCCTTGGGGGGGGGATCTGTTAACCTGTCTGGACCTAAACTTCCCCACTTGTTCAATAGGACGGGGATGGATTTCTCAATCTTGAAGGGACTTTCCAGCACTGAAACTCTAATTCCCTCACTTTTCTGCTATTAGAAGGGCAGGAGGGTAGAATCCCATGAAATGTAAGAGAAGGCTCAGAATCCAGGGAAAAAGTAACAGTAGTAGCTGTATTCAGAGGAATAATAGTAATAACAGCTCCTCCTTCCCATAAGCCATCCCACCTATTTATAGTTCTGGAGTCAGACAGACAAGGATTCAAAGCTCTCATTAGCTGTGTAACCTTAGCAAGCTATTTAACCTCTCTGAGCTTCCATTTCCTCCTATGAAATAAGCAGATAATAAGCCTTTAATGAGATGATATAAAGTACTTATAGCACAGGTCTTAGAACACTGGAAACACCAATAAATGTTGCCTTTAAAAAAAATCAATATGAATAATGATCCTTATAACACTTCTTATGAGTTAATGATTACTATCCTGATTTTACTAATGAGTGAAATAAAGAGCAGAGAGGTTAAATAACTTGCCAGAAGGTGAGAGCCTGCATTTGTCCGCAGGGCTGTCTGACCCAAGTTCATGCACATGACCCCTGCACTGTTGCTCACTGAAAGGTATACGCCTCGACCCATTTGCCTTGTGCCTTTTGTTGAAAGCCAACCTCAGCCAGTCTCAGCCAGCCTGCACCAGCATGTCTGGAAATACAGGCGATCAGCTGAGAACCAGTGAGCTGGGTGGGATGATGGGAAAACAGTGAGCCTTTGGGGGCTCCAGATCCCTGAGAGAGTGGGTGGGTGGCTGAGCCTGAGGCATGGAAGTTGTCTGGTCACTGCAATTTGGACTTTGGGGAAGAAAAGTTGAGAAGAAAATGGATTGCCGTCTGTTACAGACCCAGTGGCTGCAAATCATTCTGAAAATTAGCTTTCTATGGGAAAATCTATATACTAATTAACTCCATGGCCTCTCTAACGAGTTTAAGCACAATAAGGCCTCTGAAAATATCGAGGCATTTTGCAGCTGCCTTAAATTCTACCTAGGGAGACATGCTCACAACTCATGAGGTTGTTTGAGAGGTCCCAGAATGAAAGGGAAATCTTCAATGATTCATTTCCAAGGGCAGAAGGTGGGAGCTGTGACTTTGGTCTGTTGCATAGGAAGCACAGAGAACTCCAGCCTTGATAGGACAGATGGGGTCCCTGTTTAGTGGCCTTGGTTGGTGCCTGAGTGTGGCCCACTACTTGCCCCTCCAACTCTACTCCTCAGTGTGAAGATGGAGAGGTCATTACCAGGGCGAGGCAGAGAAGGGCTTCCTGGGGCTGGGCCATGTAAACCAAGGTGCGAGTTTCCTGGTACCTTGCTGCTGTGCTGCATGGGATAGTACTGCCCAGGCCAGAGCGGGTGGCAGCCCGTGTCTGTGTGATGCGAGGAGATAGCCCAGCCAGCCGAGTTCCTGGGCACCTTTTCTACTTGGCCCAAGGGATCCAGCCTGCTCCTCCTGGAAGGTGCCCTCAGTCTGTGGGCCTTTGCCCATCATTTCTTTGAGGTTGCTGCTTGTGCAAGGAGTAGGTCAACACAGCACAGCATAGCACACCCATGTGTTCACTCCCAGGTGCACATATGAATGGTCACATGTGTGTGCAGCCACTCACTTGTACACCCCTCACACGTGTGTATGCAGAGACACACACGTGCTCACACATACATCTCATTCACTGCTACCCACAGCACTGAGGCTGGAAATACCACTCACTGTCACTCTCCAGAAATTCAGACCACCAGCCCACAGGTAATCCCAGGGAAGCCTCAGGGTGGCATATACCTGGGGACAGGCACTTGCTTCCCCTTTGACTCCATCCCTTCCAGAAATGCACAGTAGTGCCAATCACTGCCACCCTTCCCAAGGGTGGTTCTGAACAGCCCAGGCCTGGTTCTGAATAGAAACTCCTGCAGAGCCTGCTGTGGGCCCCGTGTCCCTCTGAGTTTAGCTTGCCACTGTCCGCTGGCCTCAGTGGCCAGCATAGGCTTTGTTGGGAACAGGTACTCAGAAGGCATCTCATGGCCAACACGCTTGCAAGCATGACATGTGGTCATTGTTACTGGGGAAGTGAAGGAGAGGGTGGGGGAGATGTGTGGGGCCACCAGCCACCGGCCTACAGACAGCAGAGGACGCCCGTGCCTCTCCTGTTGTTCTGGCGCTGCTATTTTCATCATGGTAATGACTAGTTTTTCAAACGTGTTTAGCATGTGCCCAGACCCTGTGTTGTTTTCTCCCACTGTCTCACTCACTTCTGTTTCCTGGTAAAGAGACTGGGACCCAAAGAAGAGAAGTGACTGCCCAAGACCCTGTCTTGCTAAGTCGAGGCCAAGGCCTGAACTGAGCAAGTCAGGTTCCCGTGTCTGCTCTTTATGCCAACTGCCTTCTCGAGGGTTCTGTCTAGAAAGTCAGAGACCCCTGCTTCAGGCCGAGGAAGAATATTTCATAAGTGAAAAAGGAGTCTCTGGACGGTTCCCTTCTGACAGGGTATCCCCTGGCTGTTTGTGGGGGAATCTGGGTGATGTTGGGCACATGGCTAAGCCAGTTCCTGCCTTCCTGGGTCTCACATCTGGCCCTGGGTGTGGCCGACCACTTCATCCTTTCTTTCTTCCACTTGGCTGCCTGGATCCTGTCATTGTCTGGCTTTTCTCCTGCCTCCTTGCCTGCCCCCTTCTGGGTCTACTTTTCTGGTTTATCCTTTCTTTTAGCCTCTTACCTACGGAGTGGGCACAGTCCCAGCTCCTCCTCGAGTCTCTACCGACCCTGGCTCACCTGTGATCACATCTAGACTCAAGGCTTTAAATACCACCTTGGGCTCATAACTTCCAAATGGATAGCCCCATCTCGGAACTCCCCACAACTCCACACTCGTGTATCTAACTGTCCTAGCATCCTCCCTTAGGTGTCTAAGGCATGCACGTGTCCTTCTAGTTGTTCAGGACAAAATGATGTGGGGACCGCCTGCCCACCACTCTCCCCACACCCGATTCCTCAGGAAGCCTCCATGTAATACCTTCCCAATACCTCCAGGACTAACTGCTTCTCACCGTGCCTGCTCCCTAGAACACCCATCCCCGGATATCACCAGCTGCAGCCTGGCCTCACCACCACCATCTCTCCCCTGTGGCTGCAGCAGCATTCCTAACTGAAGAGGCTACTTCCCCCCTATGCCCATAGTGTCTGTCACCCAACAGCCAGAGACAGCCTTTAAAATACGGCTCACATCATAACTTTCCTATGCTCAAAACCTTGCAACGGCTTGCCTGTTCCACGCAGGGTAAAGGCCCGAAGTCTACAGTGGCTGTTCTCATGATCACCACCTCTGCCAGGGATTAGCATCCCCTGTGGCCTTTCAGACCACCTCTCTGGAGAGCCTCCTCTTTGCTCCTACCCCAGTCACACGGCCTCTGCGCATCATGTTTCATTGCCTTGAACTTTCCTCTCCAGCTATCACAGGGCCTGTGTGCTTACCTCCATCATGGCACCTTCCAGGGAGGTGCACCTGGACTACCATACTTCAGATGTCCCTCCCCTGACCTGTGACAGGTACTCCCAGTCCCCTTTACCTTGCGCATGTGCGTGCTCCATATGATGACCTTCCCACTTGCTCTTTGTTTTATGCATTGATTATGTTGATTGCTGTATTGTCCCTCCCCTCCACCTCAGAGGAACAGAAGCCCATCTGTTTCTGTGTCTTGGCCATCCCAATGCTTATCCACAGTGGACATCAAAACCTATTCATTGGCTCGGCGCCTGTGGCTCAAGTGACTAAGGTGCCAGCCACATATACCTAAGGTGGAGGGTTCGACTCCCCAGCCCGGGCCCGCCAAACAACAATGATGGCTGCAACCAAAAAATAGCCGGGCATTGTGGTGGGCACCTGTGGTCCCAGCTAGTTGGGAGGCAGAGGCAGGAGACTCGCTTGAGCCCAGGAGTTGGAGGTTGCTATGAGCTGTGATGCCATGGCACCCTACCCAGGGGGATAGCTTGAGGCTC